>CAUYON010122799.1:0-10321 GCA_963573935.1 Arctocebus calabarensis | reverse complement strand
GAAGCCGCTGGGATTACAGGCGCTCGCCGCAGCGCCCGGCTGGGTTTTTCCATTTTTTTCATGAGTCGGGGTCTCACTCTCGCTCAGGCGAGTCTCGAACTCCTGAGCTCAAGCAATTCTCCCTCCTCAGCCTCCCACAGTGCTGGGATTACAGGCGTGAGCCCATTGCTATTTTCTTAATTTATCAATTTCAAACATTATCTATTGATTCATTTACTGTCAAACCTTATAAAATTGTAAAATTAAACTTGCATGTTTGTTTTTCCTCAAGCGGTTTTCTAAGTCACTGTCCCTAATTCTTTACAAACTTTGTAGCAAAATTGTAATACTCTCTGACTAATTTCTAAATGGTCAAACACGCCAATGATCCATCACTTCCGTTTTGTTCTTAGGGCTCCTCCCCTGGAGACCTCCATCCTGCCACGCTGGCCTGGCTGGCTGCTCTCCAAGACTCTGGCATAACTGTCACCCTGGAACTTTTCCTTCTATCCCTTTCCTTTGTCAGAGCCGCCCTTCTGGATCCAATGTCACCTTCTTTCTTGGTGGACTCCCTCATTTTGGTGGAGCACGTATTTTGGTGGCATGCTGAGAAAGTTTGCATAGGAGATCAATTTCTTGAGACTTTGCGTGTCTGAAACCTCTTTATTCTACATTTATTTTGACTGTACGTGACTTTACACTTGGGTGTGAGCACCTAAATCATTTTCTCTTCAAACTTAGAAAGCTTTGCTTCATTGGCTTCCAGCTTTCAGTGTTGTTACGGAGAATTTCAGTGGTGTTCTGAGTCTTCATTCTTTACGTATGACCTTTGTTTTCTGCCAGTGCAGAACGTTTTAGGATCTTCTTCTTATCAATTGTGTTCTGAGCCAGGAGCCGTGGCTCACACCTATAATCATAGCACTCTGAGAGGCTGAGACTGGTGGATCTCCTGAGCTGAGGAGTTCAAGACCAACTTGAGCAAGAGTGAGATCTCATCTCTACTAAAAATAGAAAAGCTTGCTGGGTGTCAGGCATCATGGGGGCGCCAGTAGTCTCAGTTACTCAGGAGGGTGAGTTAAGAGGATTACCTAAGGGCAGTGCCTATGGCTCAGTGAGTAGGGCACCAGCCCCATATGCTGGAGGAAGTGGGTTCAAACCCAGCCCCAGCCAAAAACTGAAAAAAAAGCATTACTTAAAACCAGACATTTGAGGTTGCTGTGACCTATGATGCCACAGCACTCTACCCAGGTAGAGTGAGAAAATGATTTAGGTGCTCACACCCAAGTGTAAAGTCAAGTATAGTCAAAATAAATGTAGAAGTTTTTTTTGACTTTTTTTTTAAGAAAGCCTTTTTTGTTTGTTTTTTGAGATAGAGTCTGTCTCCATTGCCTTGGGTAGAATGGTGTGGCATTACAGCTCACAGCAACCTCAAACTCCTAGGGCTTAAGCAATCCTCTTGCCTCAACCTCATGAGTAGCTGGGACAGGCACCTGCACCAACACTCGGCTAGTTTTTCTATTTTTCCATAGAGACAAAGCCTTGCTCTTTCTCATGCTGGTCTCTAACTCCTGAGCTCAAGTAATCTACCCATCTTGTCTTCCCAAAGTGGCAGGATTATAGGTATGAAAAAATTGTGTCCCAAAATTTCATGATGATTGAGTCTCTTTCATTCATGTGCTGGATGTAGGGAGGACCTTTTAAATTAGAAGACTGGTATCTTTCATTTTGAGAAATTCTCCTGTTTCTTTGATCATTTCCTTTCCTCTGTTTTCTTGTTTGTTTTGTGTTTTGTTTTATTTTGAGACAGAGTCTCACTTTGTCGCCCAGACTAGAGTGCCATGGTATCAATGTAGCTCGCAGCAACCGCAGACTCCTGGGTTCAAGTGATACTCTTGCCTCAGCCTCCCCAGTTGTTGGGAATACAGGTTCCAGCCACAACATTCAACTAATTTTTCTATATTTAGTAGAGATGGGGGTCTCACCCTTGTTCAGGCTAGTCTTAAACTTTTGCTCTCAAGTGATCCTGCTGCCTCAGTGATAGAGTGATAGGAATATATATATATATAACCTGCACTCTGCTCCCCTATTTTCTATGTTCTAATGTGTGTGTGTGTGTATATATATATATATTTTTTTTTTTTTTTTGAGAGAGAGAGAGTTTCACTATGTTGCCCTCAGTAAAGTATTGTGGCATCACAGCTCACAGCTACCTCAAACTCTTGAGTTTAAGCAATTCTCTTGCCTCAGCCTCCCAAGTAGTTGGGACTACAGGCACCTGCCACAGCTCTCAGCTATTTTTTGTTGCAGTTGTCATTGTTGTTTAGCTGGTCCAGGCCGGATTCGAACCTGCCAGCCTCAAGGTATGTAGCTGACGCCATAACCATTGTGCTACAAGCGCCAAGTCTTTTTTTTTTTTTAAGAGACAGAGTCTCCCTCTGTGCCTCTGGTAAAGTGCCATGGCATCATAGCTCACAGCAACTTTGGGCTCAAGCAAATCTCTTGCCTCCTAAGTAGCTGAGACTACAGGCACCCACCACAATGCCTGGCTATATGTTCTAATATATATCTTTTCTGGTTTCATCTTCTTGGTCTTTTTGCCCTATTTAAGATTTGCTCAAGTTAATCTTCCAACTCACCTATTAATTTAGTTTTTAATTTTGGATGCCAAATGTTTAATTCCCAACTATCCTTTCTTATTCTCTTTTCTTCTTCTTCTTCTTCTTCTTCTTCTTCTTTTTTTGAGACAGAATCTCATTCTCTTTTCTTCTTCTTCTTCTTCTTCTTTTTTTTTTTTGAGACAGAATCTCAAGCTGTCACCCTGGGTAGTGTGCCATGGCATCATAGCTCACAACAACCTCAAACTGTTAGGCTTAAGAGATTCTCTTACCTCAGCCTCCCAATTAGCTGGGACTACAGGTGCCCACCACAACATCCAGGTATTTTTTTTGTTGTAGTTATTGTTGCAGTTGTCATGTTGTTTAGCAGGCCCGGCTGGGTTTGAACCCACTAGCCTGGGTGTATGTGGCCAGCGTCCTACCCACTAAGCTACGGGCACTGCCTTCTCTCTTCCTTTTTAATTATCCTTCTTTATGGATACAATGTCTCTTCATCCCTCTGGGTAGATTAATAATGGTTTGTTTGTTTAATTCTCTTCTCTGCTTCCTAAATTAACTTTGTTTCCTCTGATTTCTTTTTGTCCTATTGTATGTTTTTGCTCTTTATCTTTCACATTGGAAAAATTTCTGTAAATGTCTGGTGATCCTTAAATGCCTGTTCATATCTAAAAGTGAGGTACTGGTTTAGCACCTGTAGCTCAAGTGGCTAGAGCACCAGCCACATACACTGGAGCTGGTGGGTTCAAATCCAGCCCAGGCCCGCCAAACAACAATGGCAATTTCAACCAAAAAATAGCCGGGCGTTGTGGCAGGCGTCTGTAGTCCCAGCTACTTTGTAAGCTGAGGAAAAGAATCACTTAAGCCCAAGAGTTTGAGGTTGCTGTGAGCTGTGACATCACAGCACTCTACCCAGGGCGACAGCTTGAGACTCTGTTTCAAAAAAAAAGTGAGGTACCAAAAAGCAGATTGAAACTTCTGTGTGCCAAGATAGAGCTTATCAACTGAGGGGCTTCACTTAGATTCTAAAGTTTAGAGTTACAGGGGAACTCAACCATTTCATTTGGGGGTCTCCCAAATATCAGCTTCTATAGATCTTTCCTCTAAAGTCATTTATTTTTTCCAAAGAAGGATCCATGAATCTCCTTGTGGTGCCATTATACATGACCACAAGGACCCTTAGAGCTAAGCAGCAAAAACAATCTACGGACCTCAATGTCCACTATGTGGACTATTATTCACCTATTTTCAGGATGGCTTCTCACTCTTCCCTGAACTGTATGTCCCTAGATTTGGGACCTCCCTGGTTTAATTTCCTTCACAGAAATTAATCCCCCTGTGCCAGGGCTGGAGAAGGACCGTTACCAAATAAGAATAGCATGGGCGGCGCCTGTGGATCAGTGAGTAAGGCACTGACCCCATATACCGAGGGTGGTGGGTTCAAACACAGCCCTGGCCAAACTGCAACAAAAAATAGCTGGGGGCAGTGACTGTGGCTCAGTCAGCAAGGCACGGGGCCCCATATACGGAGGGTGGCTGGATCAAACCCAGCCCCTGCCGAACTGCAACAAAAAAATAGCCAGGCGTTGTGGCCGGCGCACGTGGTCCCAGCTACTTGGGAGGCTGAGGCAAGAGAATCACCTAAGCCCAGGAGTTGGAGGTTGCTGTGAGCTGTGTGACGCCACGGCACTCTAACTGGGGTGATAGAGTAAGACTCTGTCTCTACAAAAACAAATAACGATAGCAAATAACAGATGTTATATTGGACTGAAGTCAGAAAACCTGATTTCTCTTCTCAAATCTACAACGCATTGGTTGCATTACACCATCACATCATCTAAATGGCTGGGATTTAGTTTCTCCATCTGTAAAAGGAGGGGCTCGATCCTTTGCTTTGTCACTGCTGGGGGACCCTATAACCACTCCATCTAAGAGCTCTTCATCCAGGTACCTAATGGAGATGCTGATATAGGTGATGGACTATTTAGGGGATTTCCTTGACAAATATCACTGTCTTCTTAAATCATGTTATGTTTTAGTAGCTGGGTAACATAGGATATGCTGCTCATATTCTATATCAGAAATGTTCTCATCCCTCTTTCCATGAGCTCTACACATGGTGACTCATGAGAGGCCCAGCAAGTCCTCTTGGTGACTAGAGCTAAACATTCCTATGAAGCTCGTGCAGGAGGATAGCACAGGTGCCTGCCTCTTCTCTGGTAATGCCAAAGATCAGATCCCATTTCAAAGCTAAATATCCTGGGCAACTCCCAGCCATAAGCACAGTGACTCCACTTAGCAGGATAGTTATTATACATTCTTAGGAGAAGGGGCTGCTAAAAGTCATGAAATCTGGACTAAGAAATCTAGAATTAAAACATTCTTCATCTTCACTTTCATAGTTATGATTGTAACACTATACAATAGGTAAAATGTCTGTGTGGCATGGTATAGCCAAAAAACAAAAAAAGGACTGGTTTGGGAGCTTAAAAATACCTGAGTTTATGTAATGGTTCTTCCTCTTGCCAAATGTATGAGCTTGTTTCAGCGAGATTGGCGAGGACTGTCTGTATCAGTATCAAGGATGTGTCATACGTAGAAGCATTTTCTGAACACTAGATAAAGTGCTACCTAGATATAAAGTGGTACTATTATCATTTTATTATCGTATCTATTTAATCAGGGAAGCCTGAATTTCATGTTGCCTCTCCTGTCTTCTAACACTCAGGCAATTCCACAATTAGAACTGGCTACCCCAGGCTGGGTATAGTGGCTCACGCCTGTCATCCCAACACTCTGGGAGGCCAATGTGGGAGGAACACTTGAGCTCAGGAGTTAGAGACCAGCCTGAGCAAGAGCAAAACCCTATCTCTATAAAAATTAGAAAAAACTAGCTGGGCATGGTGGTGCTCACCTATAGTCCCAGCTACTTAGGCGGGTGAGCCAGGAGGGTCGAAGGCTATAGTGAGCCAAGATGATGCTCCTGCACTCTAGCCTTGGCAACAGAGTGAGACTCCGTCCCAAGGGAAAAAAATTGGTTTTCCAAAAAGTCACTTTCGTTCTTTTTTCCTTGAAAACAAATGAATCTCGAACCAATCTACCTTAGCCATCCAATATGTGCAGCTTCTTTTGTTCATGAACCACCTCAAGGTGATAAACTGGTGTGCCCCTGTGACAGAGAAAAATGTTGGAAGGAAATGGGTTTCCACCTCAGGCTTCTCAGGCGCTATACCAAACAATAACAAGTAAAAAATTATTCGGCTGGGCCTCTCAACACCTGACATGTGTTGGCATCCACTATGCCACCCTCTTCACCAGGCATTATTACTTATGTACCTGCCTCTAAGAAGGGCTGCTTGGAAGAGCTACTCTGCTTTTGTTAGACATACATTTTAGAGACTTTAAATAAACTTATATAGCACTACCGAGCTGCATGTCTTCTAAACTTTGCTATTTCATCCGTCTATACCAAGTGCCATGAAGCAGAATGAATGTGCCTTCAGCTTTCTACAGTCCTGGAAAATGAACCAGTCCACTTAACAATAAATGGTGGTTGGTTCAAACACACATGACTGGTCTAGTGAGGAAGAAAAGAAAGTTGAGCTTAATGAAGTCCAGTGTCTGTGTCCCTGTGCACGGACAGGAAAGGACGAGTGTTTTATAACTGTTTATTGGAGTTAATGGTAATAAATTCCTCACTTGTGATGCATTAACTTTAATGTTTTCATTACTTGGTGATTTAGGTTTTCCCTTTTCACGTTGTAAATCATGTTGTCCCAGTAGCAGAACAGGTCGAGTGCCTGCTATAGTGTTCATAATGTTCAGTAAGGAAAGAAATGTTCTCTTTCTCCCTCCCGCGTGGTCTGACAAAAGATGTTTTGCCTCATCCTGACTTTCTACTTTCTAAGTAAGCAATACAGACAGACAGACAGATGCATCCAACCATAGCGTAACAGAATGTGGTGGAGCAGGGCCTCGTTTAGATCCCAGGAAAGACCAGGTCTCCATAGTAACTTTCCAAATAAATTTGGTGCTGAAGTATTTTTTCTTTTTCCTTTTTTCCCCCCGTTTGCTGAGTGTGAGCCCTTAGTTAATGAGCTGTGCAAATAGATATTGAGATTTAGTGTTTTTATTTTGCAATTACAGACTTGGTGATTTGGTTGGAAAATTTTGGGTCTAGAAACATTACCCTCATTTTCCGCACCTAATTCGTTTTCCCTGCAAAGTTTGGCTTCAAACTTGCCTGAGTTTTGTCAGATGAAACAGAAGAATCCAAAAAGATTTTAAATCTCAGATTTGTAACTTTTTTAAAAAGGGCACGGTTTTTGCCCTTTTTCATAGCTGATATCATTTTTTTGTCCCTGAGCCCAAAATTGCTGCACAGAAGACCCAGGATGCTGTCTGAGAGTGAGGTTTGGCTTGGGAGTGGCCCTTTGTCCAGTAGATGATACATACCAGGTCAAAGCCACATTGCTAAGATCATTGCTTTCCCATCAAGTTCTTCCTGATGGGGTGGGAGAGTTCTCATTAGATCATCCACCCTGAAATACCCCCAGAGAATCACAATAATTAGTTCCTGAGTCTTCTGTTTTATTTTCTGCTTTGTTTGCTTTAAAAGTTTTCTCAATGCAGTGCTCTGATGATATCTGAATCTCTTTTCCTGGAGAGGCATAGCGAAGGCAAAATTGTTATCATATGATTACAATCCTTAAATCTTTTGCTTTGGAGAGTAACTAAAATAGAGATTCCAGCAGTCGGATACAATAATATCCACATAGCCTTCACTGTCAACAGTATTAAGTACTCCGACACAGATAGGATATTTGTGTACGAGATACAAACTAATGTACCCCTAGAAGTCCAGAGAGAAAATGCCATTTCTCAGAGAGGGAAATGAAAGAACGAGGCAGGGGAAACACTGTAGGAGGCCAAGGTCTCAGCCACTGAAAGTCTGTAGCTCTGAAATTGCTATCAATAGCTATTTTCTGAAGAATAATCAGTTATTCATTTGCTAAGTTGTTGCTGAATTTGGCTCAGTCCTTTACCTGTTTATGGCTTCTTCTTTAAACCCCCTCCTTTGAGGCATTCCTGAAGATAGATAAGGTCTGAGATTAACAGACTTGGTATCCCAAACAGACTGAAATAGGACTCAGAAATTTATTTCTCTCCAGTTTAGGTTCATGGCATTTTTTCCTAATTTTTCCCCCAAATCCTCTTTGCCCCTCTTCCTTTCATTCTCAGTACCAGCATTCCTCCTAAATTTCACTCCTCCAATTCCTCCTTGCCCTTTGGTTAAATCTCCCTTTCTTTCCCTTTCTTTACTTTCTCGTTTCATATTACCAACCCTGAGATTAAAGTAGTAAATATACAGCAGAACAAAAATTGCTGTTTGTGGCTTAGGTGGAAATGGTTTGTCTTAACAAATATTCATTTCCATGTAGCCCTCTTAAGCCATAATTCCCATTAGGCTAGAAGTGGTTTCAGTTCAGTTTGACAAACATTTATTGGGCACCTACTGTGTGTAGTAGGCCCCTGGAGATATGAAAAGAAACAGGCATACAAATAATGAATTCCACTGCCCTCTATGAAAGGGAACAGATTTTCCACTGGCAGCTATTCTTTAGGCTTCAAGAAATTAAATAATTAGTACCAAATCCCTTTCATTTTACTGTATGTCTTTTAGGGAAAGATCCTTTTTAATCCAATATAGTGGCTAGAAAGACTAGTGGCTAGAGGTCTTTTGTGGTTTTATATTAAGGATGGATTGCTAGGATAAAAATAAAGCTGAGGGCGCTGGGTTAGATATGTATAGTTAATAAAATCAGAAGATCTTTTGGTTTTTCTTGTTTTATTTATTTTGTTTATTTTTATTTCAGATTAATATGAGTGTACAAATGAGGCTACATTGTTTTTTGTTTGTTTGTTTGTTTGTTTTGAGACAGAGTCTCACTTTCTTGCCCCAGGTAGAGTGCTGTGTCATCATCGTTCACAGCAACCTCATACTCTTGGGCTCAAGCAATCCTCTTGCCTCAGCCTCCCAAGTAGTTGGGAACATAGGTACCCACCACAATGCCTGGTTATGTTTTTAGAGATAGGGGTCTCTCTCTCACTCAGGCTGGTCTTGAACTCATGAGCTCAAGCAATCCACCTGCCTTGGCCTCTTGGAGTGGTGGGATTACAGGCATGAGCCACCGTGCCCAACCTGTTTTTGTTTCTAAGGTAAAATTCAAGTTGTAGTTGCGCCCTTCACACAGGGGGTATGCTATATACACTTACATTGTGTACATTAGGTGAGGGTTTACCAATGCCTCCCATCCATTCCTTTCCCCCCTCCTCCCCCCTCTTGAATATAATTCTGTTTTTCTCTCATGTGGGCATGTAGTTGTTTATCTATTAGTTTCACAGTATTAAGTATATTAGATACTTGTTTTTCAATTCTTATGATAATTTACTAAGAAGAATGTGCTTCAACTCTATCCAGGTAAATACAAAAGCTGTTAAGTCTCTGTCTTTTTATGGCTGAATAATATTCTGTGGTATACATATACCACAGTTTATTAATCCATTCATGGGTCGATGGGCAATTGGGTTGATTCCACGTCTTGGCAATTGTGAACTGAGCTGCAATAAACAATATAGTGCAAATGTCCTTACGGTAAAATGATTTTTGTTCTTCTGAGTGTTTAGTAATGGGATTGAGGGATCAAATGGAAGGTCTGGGCTAGGCACAATAGCTCATGCCTGTAATTCTCACACTCCAGGAGGGCCAGGCAGGCAGACTCCTTGAGCTCAAGAGTTTGAGACCAGCCTGAGTAAGAGCGAGACCCTGTGTCTACTAAAAACAGAAAAAGTGAGGCAAAAGGATCAATTAAGCCCAAGAATTTGAGATTCCTGTGAGCTATGATGGTATCGTGGCACTCTACCCTAGGCAACAGAGTGAGACTGTCTCAAAAACAAAAAAAAAGGAAGGTCTACTTTAAACTCTTTGAGGATTCTCCATACTTCTTTCCATAGAGGTTGCATTAGTTTGCAATCCAACCACCAGCAGTATAAAAGTGTTTCCTCCTGGCCCGGAGCCTGTGGCTCAACGGGCTAAGGCACCAGCCATGTACACCTGAGTTGGGAGTTCAAGTCCAGCCTGGGCCTGCCAAGCAACAATGCCGGCTGCAACCAAAAAAAAAAAAAAAAAAAAGGCCGGGCGTTGTGGTGGGCGCCTGTAGTCCCAGCTGCTTGGGAGGTGGAGGCAGTAGACTCGCTTGGGCCCAGGAATTGGAGGTTGCTGTGAGCTGTGATGCCACAACACTCTATCCAGGGTGACAGCTTGAGGCTCTGTCTCAAAAAAAAAAAAAAAAAAAGCTCGGTGCCTGTGGCTCAGCGGGCTAAGGCGCCAGCCACGTACACCTGAGCTGGCGGGTTCAAATCCAGCCCCAGGGCCTGCCAAACAACAACGACGGCTGCAACCAAAAAATGGCCGGGCGTTGTGGCCGGCACCTGTAGTCCCAGCTACTTGGGAGGCAGAGGCAAGAGACTCGCTTGAGCCCAGGAATTGGAGGTTGCTGTGAGCTGTGATGCCATGGCACTCTACCCAGGGTGACAGCTTGAGGCCCTGTCTCAAAAAAGAAAAAAATTAAAAAAAGTGTTTCCTCCTCTCCACATCCATGCCCAGGGGATATGAAGATCTTTTGTATTTACCTAAATGGATTTGAAGAGCATTCTTCTTAGTAAAGTAC
>CAUYON010122797.1:0-11973 GCA_963573935.1 Arctocebus calabarensis | reverse complement strand
CCTTGATCACTATATAAAGACATTAATACTCTACCTTTAATAAGTTTCACCAGTACCCTGCTAAGATGCACCGTAGGTGTGTTCCCACTAATTTCCCTCCCTCTACCCATCCTCCCCCCACCCCTCCCCTCCCTTTCCCCTTTCCCTGTATTCCTATGCTTATAGCTTTCATATGAAGGCTAAAACCCAATCTCTCAAACTTTCTTATTCTGCCTTGGTTGTCCACTTTCAAAGACCTAGTGATTATATTCGGCCTACTCTGACAATTCAAGATAATCTCTGTATCTCAAGTTACTTAATTTATTCACACATTGCATAGTCCATTTGCCATGTAAGAGGACATATCTACCAGTTCTTGAGATTAGGACACGGAAATTGGGGCGAGAGAAAATTATCATACCACACAAATAAAAACACAGAGGATTATTTTTACTCCTAGTAAACTGGAAACCACCCATCAACAGAAAATTACCCAACAGAAAATTTTGATACATACATGCAATGCAGCAGGTACAAGGACAACGGATACAAAGAACAAGAAAGCCCTACATATAATGACATAGAAATACGATTATAATATAGATAAAATGCAAAAAGCAAGATGCCCTCAGGCATATTTAAGACAATAGGATCCATAGATCAGACCCATGTTCGGTTCCAAGTCTGTATACTGACTTTTTTAGAAAAGGGATCTAATGAACTAAGGAAGAAGAAACATGCAAAACAAATGAGCCCAACATGCAGCAACCAGGTATTGTAGACTAAAGGTCACAGGGAATCTGTAATGTGGAGAGTATTTTTCAGCCTTATTACTGCACATCATCAAATAACAAAAGTGAAGAACAAATTCAGTGGTCTTTGCTTAAAACGAAAACACTATTTGATGTTTATGTTTCACACGTAAAGATTATAAAGGCCCCAGATAGTAGACACTGGACTCTGTCCATAATTTGGAAAGAATGATAATTAGAGGAAACATTGCTTTTGAAATATGCTCATTTCTTAGGACAAATACTTAGCCTACTCATAACTCAGGGTCACGTCATCTGAGTCATTTACACTTTTAGTCTCGAGCTTCGTGGAGTCTGCTGTATGGTTAATAGTTTTATCTTATTTTTACCCCTCGTTTGTTTTTGTTCTGGATGGTAAACATTCTGGTGAGATTTGATTCAAACTCGTAACAACTTTTCTTTTACTTTATGTTTCTGTTTCCCAGTTCCCAGGTTTATGACATTGCACGATCCCTTTCCAGCTCATGAAGTTCTTCCTGTCTCTCATTATGGTCGTCCTTCATGGGTTATAGAGCAGGAGCACCGTCAAAGTCCTCAGTTGCGAGTCTGAGTTTTTAACACTAATAGAGAGCTATTGGGAAAATTAAAAGTGAAATAATACTTAATTGTTTTTGTTAAAATTCTGATCTAATTTTAGTGTGAGTTAAGATATTCTTTTGGCTATTTAGTTAAATTCTCCACAAATTTTGTGTTTTATTATAGGCACCGTGCATGTGCTTATTATATTTATAAATATAATGCATTTGCCAACTTACAACTAAATGAAAAAAGGGTTATGATTTTGCAACACTGATAGTCAAGTGAAATGGAAACAAACAAACAACTACAGCATTTATGTGTTTGCTAGGCAGCTTAAATATGATAGGGTCAATTTTAATAGTACTTGTGAAAACCCAAGCCTGAATTTTTATTTTCCATAAAATAGCCTACACAAAATATGAGAATTCTCATTCATTTAAACACAAGAATAAATGCTATGATTTGCTCAAGGAAATGAAAAACAAATACACTTGAACATAAAATAATTTCTTATTACAATATTAAATTAATTCTTTTTGAAAGGAAATGAGTATCGTCAAGCTCTGAAGCAGAAATCATTTGGACAACCTTTGTAATTTTTCTATACTGGAAATTTTACCTTCTCCAAAATTCTTTTTCTATATTTCATGTTGAATGTAGGATTATGGAACTGTCAATGTTACATTTATATCACATATTGTCTGGTATATTACAGCAAGATTGCACCCTTTGGACTGGCTTTTCTTGTGTAAACTAGAAAGGCATACATTATGTTAAATGTATGCAGAGATCCAATGGCTAATTTCAGCACTCAGTTACAATCCTAAATAATTAAATCGTTTAATTGAGAAATTAAGAAGACAATGAAAACATCCTGTTAGATTATTCAGCAACTTGAACTCAGATTTTGTTTGCCAATAAATCTTCTGCTGCATCCATTGCTTGTTGTTACTTCCAGTTAGTTATCCAATATTAGCATGTTTCCAAGTGGCACATTAATTTTTTAGACAGTATGACCTAGTTTTTTGTTCATTTGTTTGGGTTTTTTAAAATAAAACTATATGGTCACTTTTGAACAATCTGATCATGGAATGAGTTTCTAAGCTTTCAGAAAGGGAAGTGAAGACATGAAATACCATAACCTTACCCAGATGATCTCACACGCTGAGATAATAAAATATCTTACCTATTTTTAAAATCAAGTAAATGTTTTGGGTTGAGCCCAATGCTCATGATTCATGTCACTGCAGTATTTTTCTGAATAGACATGTTTAACAGTTTGCTCTCTTTGCGGGGGGGGGGGGGAGGATTCAAACTAGTTGCCAGATATAGCATCATCTGAGCTATCTCTCTTGACAATTCCTTTTTTGTCCTCTTCACTCTCCACTTCTTCAGACCTTCTTTCTTTCTCCCAACAGTGGTATTAAAATTTTATATTGCAAACTCCATATAAATTCAAATATTGAAACATTTTGGATTGGTGGGTTTTTTTTTAGATCATCTCTGCAAAGACTCATTCAAATAGCTAAAGTATTTCTTATGCGTACAGTTAGCCCTTGAACAACATGGCTTTGAACTATGAGTCCACTTATACACAGATTTTGTCATGGTTCTGCCACCCCTGAGATAGTAATCCTGACCCTTCTTCTTCCTTTTCCTTCTTAGCCTAGTCAACATGAATAACATGAAGATGAGGACCTTCATATCTACTAACTCTGTGTGAGGTTAGCCATCCATGGAGGTTGTTGAAGCCACCATGTCCTAGTATATCTCTGTATAATGCAACACCATGCAGTGTCAACCCTGCTAAATATTCCTTTGTTCCTAATGATCTGAAGTCTACTTATTTCTTATGTATGATTGATTAGTTATTGTTTCTTCATCATGCAATTTATTCTAAATGCAATAAGGTGCACATACTTTTGAAGGTTCTTGCAGGGCCCTAGGAAACGGCTAGGTTAAGTGTGATAAATGCCTTATAATATAAATGAAATTATAACTTTAAGTGAGGATATGGATGTTGCACATAAAAAGATACTGCTTTCAAATGTTGTTTTAAAGAAAACATTTCACTTATTTCATAGGAATAGAGAGCAATTTCACAGTCCAGCAATGTCATAATAAAGGCTATGAAAAGGTTTGTATTAGTAATAAGTGAATGGTGTGTGGCTATTTATTTATCCATCTATCTGTTTATATATGCCCAATTTATCATTTATCTAACTTGGCTTGTCTTCACGTACCTTGTTGCAGTTTTTAATTATACCATCAGTTAAACTGAGATTGTATTAATGGATATGCACTGGATGTGATATTAAAAGTATGATTTTACCATATTATGTGGCTTGAGTTACATGATTAAGATAATGAGTTATCTATCAAATAAAAGACTTACTTTATGCCTAAGTGAGATTTTATTAAAACTTAAAGAGCATTAACTTCCTTGAGAACCAAGAAAACAGTAGAAAATGCGAATTCATTTTAATTCTAATAATTTATTTTTACTCCCTCTCTCCATTAATTTGGTGGCCATGGCCAAGCAAAATTAGTCCCCACATTAGGAATGGCTTGAGGGTTGCTAAAAGCAGTGGTCATACTATCTCTATTAAAGAGAGCATGAACAGGAAAATATTGGCAGTATGATATTCTGAAATAAAAAGTATAACAATTACAGGATGGCATCTCTGGCTCAGTGGGTAGGGCCCTGGCCCCATATACCAAGGGTAGAGGGTTTATAACCCAGCCCCAACCAAATTGCAACAAAAAAATAGTGAGGTGTTGTGGTGGGGTGTAGTCCCAGGTACTTGGGAGGCTGAGGCAATAGAATCACCAAAGGAGATTGAGGTTGCTGTGAGCTGTGACACCACAGCACTCTACCAAAGGCAACAAAGCAAGACTCTGTCTCTACCAAAAAAAAAAAAAAAAAAAAAAGATACAAATACTGATAGTCTTCTGGGATCACCAATACTTATTTATTTATTTATTTAGTGACAGAGTCCCACCCCATGCCCTGACCAGCAGAGTGCAACGGTGTCATAGCTCACTGCAACCTCAGACTCGGGCTGTGGGCATCCCACTGCCTCAGCCTCCAGAACCTGCTGAAGACAAAAAATACTAGTACTTTTGAGCAGAGAACCACAAACACGTGTAGATTGTTTCTGTTACATCAAACACACTTTTAACTTCAGCCCCAAATCATCAGTCCCGTGACATATTTCTGTCTCTCTGTACTCACA
Organism: Arctocebus calabarensis; assembly: GCA_963573935.1. Taxonomy (NCBI): domain Eukaryota; kingdom Metazoa; phylum Chordata; class Mammalia; order Primates; family Lorisidae; genus Arctocebus; species Arctocebus calabarensis. The sequence goes on along the minus strand of CAUYON010122797.1, from coordinate 7,427 downwards.
GAGGCCCCTTAAACTTCAATCTTTACAATATCTATACAGCCAAAATATTAAATTACTCTCCATTACACATCATCTGCTCTGCATCATTTCTATCACAAATAATATATTTTTCATTCTAATCCTGTTAAACTGCTCTACCAAAGTGATCGATATCTCCTCAAAATTGCATGCTTTTTTTTTTTGGTGTTTTAGGAATGCTATTTATGGGTTTACTTGGGTTTCACAGATATATGACTGAAAAATGAGGTAATTAATAAGAAGAACATGTAATAATGAGGTCTTTGTTTACTTGAAAATAAGAATATGAATAATTCAGTAGTCAACATGTCGTATTTATAGTATGCTTGAGCCATATATAGTTTATAATTAGGTTTCAACCCCATAAATTAACTCTGTAATTTACATGGCACAATAAGATGTTATAGAACAGATGATACACATGTATAATTCATCATTGTGCACATCTTTGTGTGTACTGTGCTTTCTGCTTCCACAACAGTCTACTTCCACACAATAAAAAAGTCTAGTCTTTATATCTGATTCCACTTGGTAGAAGTGTCAATAAATAATGCACAGACAAATAAATGCAACAATAAACAGATAATAAAACCCAATAGATCAATGCTGACATGCATTAGTGTCTGCACTTCAGAGACGGTTTAAGTTAAAGAAAAGCCCCATTTCACTATCATATTTTGCTTTCTTTATTTCACCATTTTCTGCTTTCACAGATGTAATAGTATAAAGTAGAACTTGAAACCTTTAAAACATTTCTTAAAGCAAAATAGAGATAATGGATTATTCCTACCTAAAATAGTTATGGATATTTTTTTTAAGAATTAGAGCTACTGTAAACTGTGTAAAGTAAGGTTAATAAATAGCAAGCTTTATACCATTACAGGGAACAAAGAAGGTGGCCATAAAGCATTGAGAATAGGTTTATATCTGTGATTTCTAATGTTGTTAAAAGTTCATATGACAATCTCTTAATTTATTTTGAGAAAGTATTTATTTTTGTCTGGAAGACTAAAACAATCTCTGCTATTATTAAGAGATGTACAGTAAAATAGCTGTGTCCTTGGTGAAAGCAGAAATTCTGGGTCACTTATTCATCATACTGCAATTACCTTTAGAGAGAGAATCAAGCAATGCTCAGGTTTGGAAAAATACCCTCATGTGTACTATTACCTTGTTTACTAATTTATGATAAGAAGTTCAGTAGAGAACAGAGGGGTTAATTTTGCTTATTGACCCTTTTCCTATAAGCAGGGGTTTTGGGTACGGGAGTTGGGAAGATAGCAGAGTGGGGAAGCTTGGATGTAGATCAATCCAGTATTTGCTTGTTACATAAGCAGATTCTGGTCAGATTCTACACTAGCCAGATGGAGTCAACTCTTAATAGAGGTGTTTTCTTTTTCTGACAAAACTCAAATTCTCAAATCTATTAGCTATGATTCTTCTCCCTGGCACTGTTCAGATGGACAATGTCAATATTTATCTCAAGGACTCTCCTGATTATTACATTTCTTGGCTGAACCACTTTTTTCTTCTTGACATGTTCTTCTTTGAGATATGCTCTCACATTCAGTTATCTGTACTCCATGGTACAATTACCCCTAAGCTAAGAAGCTTAAGTTCTTGAACAGGTCTCTTCCAAGACCAGGCAGAAGCCAGAACAAAGTGTCCAGATGGTAGAATTTTTTATGAGATTTTCAAAGCTAACATATTTATTTCTGAATGAAGTTCTTCCAAATGATACAATCTTTAAGCCCATAGAAAACCTGAATCTGTTCCTTTCATAGTACCCTGTTTATAATAGTCCTAACCCACTTTATTTCTTAGTCTGGGAACTATTTTGTGATATCACATTGACTTTACATGTGTATATTCTGTTAGGGCTTAATTTTTATAAAATTATCTAATTTTCTTTATCTTGTAACTTCATAAAGACTTCTCAAGGTGCTTCCTGGTTACTTATTGCTTATGCAACTTTAAAATAAAACAGAGTTGCAAACCTTAACTCAGGATAGGTCGAGCATATAATTATAACTTCTGTTCAGAGTTTTGTCAAACTCAGTTCATATATAGTGTCTGGTAAAGAAAGGGAAAAAATCCTTTATTACAATCTGACTATACTCAGCTTGTAGTCTCTCATCTCAAATCTCTTAAATATTCTCTAATGTAAAATTTTCTAAGCGAGCATATATATCAACGTATATAATAACCATGTTGACTATTCCTGCATCTGACTCTCAATTTAGGACTTCCTAAATGTCTGACCTGTGCATAGTGCCATGTCCAACTTAATTTATGAGTATCTGTTCATCCATCCATCTATCTATCAATTTTAGAAACAAAGTCTTGCTCTGTTACTCAGGCTAGCCAGAGTACAGTGGTGTGATCAGAGCTCACTGCTGTCTCCAACTCCTGGGCTTAAGGGACCTTTCTTCTCAGCCTCTGGAGTAGCTGGGACTATAGGTACCTGCCATCACACCCAGATATATTTCTTTAATATTTTATAGAGAACAGGCCTCAGTATGCCCAGGCTGATGTCAAACTTCTGGGCTTATGTCCTCCTCCCCATTTCAGCTTCCCAAAGTGTTGGAATTATAGGCATAAGCCCCCATGCTGGGCTAGCAGGTATGTATTTACTTACCCAGATTTCATACGTCTCAAACAGAACAAAGTAGAGATCATTTTGTTTGTTTTTAACAATGGTCAAACAAATTAGGATCATTTAAACACATACTGTCATCTTTTCATAGTTTAACAACTGTAATAACGACAGGTTGTCTTTTATAGTGTGGGAAAAACAGTTGAAAAGGACACATCTATTAGAGTTGGATGATGGTAAAGTGTTAGAAAGGAGGAAAAATGGTTGTCTTCTTACCATTGTGCCTATTTAAAATATGCTCAGGATCAAAATAATCTGAAAATAAATATTTCAATTGCCTTTGATAGATAAGTAAATACTTAGTAAAATTAAAAGTTAGTGTGAGGACTAGAATTCACATTTAATTTATTCTTAAACCTATTTGAAAGGAAAGATGCTGTGTATATAACACTTTGTCATTTATAAAGTACTTTCATATATGTTGTGTTATTTATTGCTCATAATATTCTGCTGTCAAAATTTTATTGTTTTGCCAATGGGGATTAAGAGGGGTTATGTAATTTTAAAATACTCATGTTGATACAGGGCGGGTGCCACCCCAGCCAACTCAGCGGAGTCTCCGCCCAGGGCTGTTGGTGAGGCAGCAGCCGCAGAGGAAGGAATGGGGGGGAGGGGACGTGGGGAAGACCGCGGAAGGCTACAGCGGCCATGGTGCTAAACAACTGGGGTGGGGGGTACCTCCAGGTTAACAACACAGCCAGCGCAGTGGGTTCTCACCCCGCCTCTGTCTCCCTCCCCTTAGCCCTTGTGCCTGAACTGCCACGCCCCCAGTTTCCGAACCTCGTCAATTTCAGTAAGTTTCCTAGGCTTAGACAATTTCATGAATGAACTGTATCTATTCATTTAAGTACTCATTCATCTTGCCCCAGCGGAAGGGACTGTATTCATTCATTTGTTACCAAGTCCTGCCCAAGTCTAACTACAAAGGACCCATGCGACTCTACATACCCCTAGACAAAGAACCCAGGCAGAGAGAGATTTTTCTGATTTAAAATCTTTCCCTCTGCCAGAAGCTCTGGTGCTTTCTATGTATTCTTTACTGTAAAATAAATCCTGTCTTACCACTGATCTGTGGTCTGTGGATTCATTCTTCAAATCCTGGAGACCAAAGACCTACTGAAGAAGAAATTCTGGTAGCAATGTTATACTGCCTTGCTAAGGGGGGATTTAAATCTGAGGCTCCAGATGTAGTTGTACTTGATTCAGTGATCCATTACAATATGTTGCTGGAAAAATGACTTTATGTTTATGTTGACATCCCCAAACTATAAATAATAAAATTAAAAAATAGTAAAACGTTTTTTCTTGTGATATCACCTGTCTCAAAAGTGCTAAGTGCTAAAAAGCAAAAAAAAAAAAAAAAAAAAAGAAAGAAAAAAAGCCATACAAGTGATTGGTAGAGGATAATTTCTTGAAACCTTATGTCCGAGTTGCCACATGAATTAAAAGCAGTTATAGTGGGAACAACCACAAATTGTTTTGATGATTCTAACTTTATAGTGAAATAAAGGCACCAAGGGAAATATTGTTTGCCAAAATAAACATCATGCTTAAGCGTGCCCTGTGGTTGCAGAAGGTATGAATTTAGGTCTATCCTGCAAAAAAGTTTTAATATTTCCTTGAGTAAATTTATTTTTATGTTCCTAAAGCCTAGAAGCATGGAGCAGGTGCCCCAGAATTATAGCTGCAGGACTGTTTCATGTATCAGCATAGTTAGAGTGAAGAAGAACTCCAAGCCTACCAGTGGGTCATAGAAAAGGTGTCGAACTGTTTCCCATCTGTAATATTTTGTTTTTATACAAATTTACAAAACATAGTTAATATGGTGTGATATATTTTTATCTTCAAACAAGAACTTGTTATATAATGTTATTTTGATAATAAATTCTAATAGTCTGATAGAAAGAAGAATGGTTTAATCGATTACAGTTTTGTTCTAAACATAGCTGTACTTGGGCTTTGATCTCAGCTCTGCTGCTCTCTGGCTGGATGGTCTTTGACAGAACATTAATACCCCTATAAGAGAATCTCCTCATTTTATTCAAATGATAACTTATGGATTACATATTGCTTATGGTCTAAATGTGTCCCTCCAAAATTTATGTCAAAACTAGTCCCCATTATGGTGGTATTGAGAGGTGGGGATTTGGAGGAAGTCATTTAGTTGTGAAGGTTTTGCCCTCATGATTTGGATCAGCGCCCCTGCCAAGTAGATTAAGGAAAGCTCCTGGGCCCCTCTACCCTGTGAGGGCTCCCCAACAAGGTGCTATCTGGGAAGCAGGCAGCAATTCCTTCTCAGACACCAAATTTGCTAATGCCTTGATCTTGGACTTCCCAGACTTCAAGACTGTAATAAATAATTGTCTATTGTGTATAAATTACCCAGTCTACAATGTTTTGTTAAAGTGGCCTGAATGATCTAAGACAGATACAAACACGAAACAAAGTGTAGGTTAATGATAGTAACAAAGATGGAGACAGCTAACATTTGTATCAATGTTGTTTAAATAAATAATTTGAAAGAAATTCTAGATGTTTCTCTCAACAACTATCATGACATTGTTCAGCGTTAGAATGTAATTAACACAGTAACTTGAAAATGATTCCAGATCATTTTGTTAAAACCTATAGTGAAGTGATTCAGCCAGGAATATAATTGACAAATAGAAGGGCTTGGATTGATAAAATACTAATGGTTTAAATAAAATCAAGTGTGGCCGTTTCACAGAATGAGGAAGTGCACATGGACCTTAAGTTACAACTGAATAACCCTCTTCCTCCTACTACAACTTGCGAGGTAATTTCTCATCGCCCAGTTACCATATCTAAGCTCTCAAGAGAGCTAAACATGACTGAGAAGAATCAATATTTAAATGTTAAATGATTTTAATTAAACACCATTTCCTAAATTTTGTCTGAAAGTAATATGAAAATAAAGAGACAAAGAGACATTAACTTAGACATATAGCACCAGTACTTTTTTAAAAATTAGAAACATATATTTCTCTTTTAAGAAAAACTAGAATCCTAATTAAATATCTTATGTACCACATATTTTTTTGCTATAAAATGTAAAGTTAAAATTTTGGAGATGGGACTAAGATATTAAATACGTTTTGTAGAATGACTTTTAATAGTCAGATGTAAATCATAAACAATAACAGCAAGCCAAAAGCATCAAGTAAAATTATGATAGTAATAAATTCTGGTACATCATAAAACACAAGAGGGAAAATTATGATAAAGAGAGTAATTAAGGGATGTAATAGGAATTTGATAATTGCACATTGTGGATCCAAAAATCCAAGCAGAATTGTGGGTATATTCAAGGAGAAAAGTTTTGAGGGGAAATGAGAATACATCATTATTATTATAAATAATAATAAGTTATTCTATAGTATCTATGCACCTACACTGAATTGATTATATCACAATATTAGACTCATTGTCTTATACATAAAAAATCATATACATAAAAGTCCAAAATGTCATGGGTTTGTAACTATTAGTGTTAAGTTATTAGAAAAAGTATTTGTACAGGGGAGTTTGAAGTACTTTTGATAAATTATAAAATTAGCCTGCTGTAGGACAGGCTATGGTAATTATATTGGACTCATTTGCAAATAATAATGTGACATGAAAAAATAATGCAGTAAAGTTGTGATTCCTGAAGTGGAGACTTATGAATACCAAGTCTCCTGAGGTAGAGGCTGGAAAATGGCACTGATATCAGATATGTCTGGGAAATTCAGCAGACCAAATATTCCTAGCTTGGACTTCATAAGGCACGCTGGTATTTCAAAGTCTCTGTGAGAGGCTGCAGTAAAGGTATCTATTTATCTTTGTGTAGTCGAGCGTGTTCTATATCACATATTAATATCAAATGCGCAATGTGCCTTGAGAGATGCTCATCTAAATTATAAAAGTTCTCTGGGCCTATTTACACTAGATCTTGGATATGTTAGTGTTTTTTCTTATTATAATATGACAGAACTCATGTTCCCCCACAGCCATATCCTGACTCAGATAAAAATACCGGGAATTAGAGAGCAATTTGTATTTTTAACGCACCGACACTGCATTTCATCGGACGATGCTCTCTTGAAGCAATAGCAGCTACTGTGACTGTGAAATCAGAAACCGTCATGCCACTGTTAGGTCTTTCACTGCCAATACCATTCGCACCTAGCCAGCGAGTCTCCAGTAAATTTCTAAAAGTCCTATAATTGGGTTTTAGCCTTCATATGAAAGCTATAAATTAGCTTCATATTAGGGTTGAGTACATTGGATACTTTTTCTTCCATTCTTGAGATACTTTGCTAAGAAGAATATGTTCCAGAGCTGGTTTTGAACCTGCCACCCTCGGTATATGGGGCCAGCACCTTACTGACTGAGCCACAGGCACCACCCATTGTTTTCTTTTTAGATATAATACTAATCAACTATATTTCCAACTGTCTTTCATTGTAGAATTAGATTAAGTATCAGAAGCAAGGAACGCCAGCCCTTGCATTCTCAATTGTGTGATTGAAGATATAAGTAGCTTCAATTAATGTGTTCAGCTTCATATCATCAATATAAATTGTTTTTAATTTATTTATTAAGAACATTTATAATGTGGGCGGCACCTGTGGCTCATCTAGTAAGGCGCCGGCCCCATATGCTAAAGGTGGCGGGTTCAAACCCGGCCTTGGCTGAAATGTAAAACAGAAAAATAGCCAGGTGTTGTGGCGGGCACCTATAGTCCCAGCTA
>CAUYON010122794.1:0-35241 GCA_963573935.1 Arctocebus calabarensis | reverse complement strand
CAGCCTCCCTAGTAGCTGGGACTACAGGCGCCCGCCACAGCGCCCGGCTATTTTTTGTTTTGCAGTTCGGCCGAGGCCGGGCTTGAACCCGCCACCTTCGGTATATGGGGCCGGCGCCCTACTCGCTGAGCCACAGGAGCCACCCATGTTATTGATTAATTTTTTACTGATGTATAAAATACATACATACAAACGTGCCTACCTTCAGTACAATTCAATCTAGTTTCACAAACTAAACATGTCTGATCAACAAACAAAATCAGCATCCCAGAAACTTCCTTATGCCTCTTTAAAGGAAAAAGATATTATTTAAAAAACAAAATAGGCTTGTAATCATTTAATCATGTATTTGAAAGAAAGAAAGATGTGTAAGAAAATCCTAATTTGTCAATTTAAAACTCAATAAAATGTGCTACTAGGCTTGATGGTCAGTCATGATTAGATTCAGCTGCACATAATTGAAAATTTAAAATAACAATGGCTTAAGAAAGGAAATTCATTTATCTTTCATGTGGAGGTGGTGTTTAGGGTTGATTGGGCAGTTATCAGAGACTCAGGTTATCAGAAACCCACGTTCCTTCTATTTTATAAATTTGTCATTCTGTTAAATTGGTAGTGATGGTTCAAGATGGCTAGTAGAAATCCAGACATTATGGCCACATTCCAGAAAGAAAAATAGGAGGCAGAGCAAAAGGATCACACCTCCCAAAGCTGATTGAGTTTACCTCTAACACTTCTGTCCCAAGGGCCTCCTAACATTCCTGCTTTTATCTAATTGTTCAGATTTACTCATGCGGCCAAGTGGTCTTTAAAGGAAATTGGTCTTTTAGCTGTGTGAATTGATACCCCCCAATGATATAGGGCTTCTATCAATAAAGAAAAAGGAGAAAACATGTTTGGAGTAAGTAGCTAGTAGAGTCTGCTGGACTTATGTTGATTTTTATTATAATTGCTCATCCTACATTATATCATCTAATCATAATTTTCTTTGTAAAAAAGGAAAATTTCATTGTCATATATATGAAACCGGAGAGGAGAGTTCAAATAAATTCCTACAAAGTGACTGCTACCAAAAGTTTGGTACTTGTCCCTGAGACTGAATTGGTGAGAGCAAAGAATGAGGACAAGTGGTTTGAGGAAAAGGAAAGAGAAGTTTATTAATTTGCCAGCAATAAGGAAGGCATCAGACTAACGTCTAAAAAGACCATCATCTTGCATGTAAGCACAAATACACTAAGCTCAGCTCTTTTTAAAGGGAGGGTTTTAGTGATCAGACTTGGGTCTGTGTGACTAGTGTCACATGTTGTGGCTACAGACTGTCATTCAGTTATAGTTGGCGATTTGGGTTGACCTTATCTTTGGTGAAGACAATCTCATGACCTATGATCAGAAAATTCTGGATCATCTTCTGTCGTTCAAGATGCCAGAAAACGAACAGCAAAGAACATTTTTCTGCCAGGTGCAGTGGCTCAGGCCTGTAATCTTAGTACTCTGGGAGCCCAAAGCAGGAGGATTGCTTGAGCTCAGGAGTTTGAGAACAGTGTGAGAAAGAGCGAGACCCCTCCCTCTACAAAAAATAGAAAAATTAGCTGTTTGTGGTGGCTCACATCTATAGTCCTAGCTACTCAGGAGGCCAAGGCAGGAGGATCACTTGAACCTAGGAGTTTGGATTTGCTGAGAGCTATGATGATACCCCTGCACTTTAGCCTGTCACCCACCTCCAAAAAGGACATTTTCCTGCCCCTTTGGTTACCAGTCTCAAGCAAAAATGCAAGTTTTAATTCCCCCCAAAGGGTGGAGATTATAAAGAGACAAATCTTGAAACATTTTGCCCTGTTTCAGGCCTTTACCTCTGATACATGATCTTCTAGCTAGATTCAATTATTTGCTGTAAGACCTGGAACAAGACCTGACCTCTCTAAGCTCAAGAGTCTCATTGGTAGAAGATAGCAAATACACCTCTTCTCTAAGCTGTGCGAGCGTATGTGCACGGACGCGTGTGTGTTAGGCACTGACTAGAGAAATTAGACTACCCAGTTATCTATCATAGGCGTATTTTCTGCTTTCAACTCTCAAGTTTAGTATTTTGAGATCAGCAAGAGGGTAAATGTAAGTTCCATAGAAGCCAGCTTATCATTACATGGATTTATATTCTAGAACAAGTCGGGTCTTGCCTCCCATAAGAAAGACCACTTACATAAAAAGGCTAATGTACCATGATTATAAGGCAGGTGCTACTCTAGTCTCCTCTTTTTACCATGTTATTAACGTTGGGCTCAGTGCCAAGAAGAGCTCTCCCTGGGGCTGGGGAAGACCTGGAACAAGTTGAAGTTTGCAGCCTCCTGCCTACCATTGTGAGCATGTGAAACCTGGCTAGCATGAACCTCCAAGACAGCCTGTATCAGTAGAGCTAAGGATGGAAACATCAGGAAGAACAGCGCAGAAGTAGAGAGCAGCAGCTGCCAAAAAGGCATATCTTTATTTTATTTTATTTTTTACTGAGACAGAGTCTCACTTTGTCACCCCACAGCATCACATCTCACAGCAACCTCCACCTCTTGGGCTCAAGCAATTCTCTTGCCTCAGCCTCCCAAGTGGCTGGGACTACAGGTGCCTGCTACAATGCTTGGCTATTTTTTCATTGTTGTTATTGTTGTCATTCTTGTTCTGAGCAGGCCGGGGCTGAGTTCGAACCTGCTGGCCCTGGTTTATGTGGCTACTGCCCTAATCACTGAGCTACGGGCACCGAGCCAAAAGGGCATATCTTTAAAGGATCATTGTCTGGATTTTACTAGGAGACTGGGTTATGCAACAGGGATGGGAGATGAGAATTGTAGAGAGAGAACAAGGAAAAGAGAGGAGCAGGACAGAGGGAATTTCCCAAGGAGGCAAGAGGCTTGCCCTGAACACACACAGAGCCCCAGGCTCTAGGGGAATGGAACCTGCATGGAGGAAGGGGGTAGGGCAGGGGTGTGATTCAGAGAGAATATTACTGAGCATCTTCCAGGTAAATAGTGCTAAGCCAGGTGCCATGGGAGACACAGAGGTAAACCAGACGTGGATCCTGCCCACAGAGTACTAATGGTCATCAACCTCTCTCAAGGGCACTATGGCATGGGCTTAAAGTAGGCCACAGGTTCAGGGTGATCAATGCTATAAAAGGCGAGTAAATGAAATGTTCCAGAAGTTCCGGGGTGGGGCGTATTCCAGCTAAAAGAATGGTGAAGGTGAGGTGAGGTGGGAGAAGGGGACTAAGAAGGTTTGAAGATGCCATGTTCTTTGAGTTGGATCTTGAAGGCTGAGCACAAAGAATTGGGTCTTCAGGTAAGAAGAAAAGAGATATTGGCAATAGGAAGGTGGGTAGATTTTAAGAGACCCGGGTGAGCTGTGAAGAAGGTAAGGCTAAGAAGTATGGTAGGATGACAAAATTTCATTGTCCCGCAGAACATAAGAGGGTACCCAGGACCTCGTGCTGCAGAATATGCTCTGGGGAAGAGTCTCTAAATAGTGTTTTTCAACGTTTTTTTATCTCATGACATACTCAAACCTATAGTTAAACTATGTTGATCAAAAAAAAAAAGTGAAGAAAACATACTTACTGTACTTGGAACTTCTTTTCCAAGAAAATAATTTCATGATTTTTAAAAATGTCTGTCACCACCTAAGATCCTCTCACAGCACACTGGTTAAAAATCACTGCTCTCGGGCGGTGCCTGTGGCTCAGTGAGTAGGGCACCAGGCCCATATACTGAGGGTGGCAGGTTCGAACCCAGCCCCAACCAAACTGCAACAAAAAATAGCCCAGCGTTCTGGCAGGCACGTGTAGTTCCAGCTACTCAGGAGGCTGAGGCAAAAGAGTTGCCTAAGCCCAAGAACTGGAAGTTGCTGTGAGCTGTGATGCTACAGCACTCTACTGAGGGCAAAAAAGTGAGACTCTGTCTATAAAAAAAAAAAAAAAGAAAAGAAAATCACTGCTCTAAAGGCGGAGTAAAACAAAAACAAACACACACCTGCTCTCTGACTTTCTACTTCTTTCCTAATTTTCCTACCATCCCTTGATGGCCTCCTTCCCCAGCTGCTGCTGTCATCACAAAGAGACTTGGGAATGTGGGACACTCTGCTTCTGTGACCTTGGAGCCTAGGTGTAATGGCTGCAGACCCGGGGTGGGAGAGGTGGAGTGAATTAGAGAGAGACCTGGGAGAAAAGAAAGGAAGAAAGAAAGAGAGTAGGGTAACCACAATAGCCGTCCCTCCGTAGTAAACCCGCTGGACTGACTCGCACGATTTTCCTGATTTGGAAACCCTGATCTGATGCCCCTTGGAAACCCTTCCAAAGGGTATCGTTTCCTTGAAGGGGCTATGGCAGGAGATTTACAGGTACTAAACAAGAAGCAGGTTCACCTCTGGGTGGTGACGGCTGGCGGAGGGCAGGAGAGGAAAGAGAAATGTAGGAGAAGGGGCACCGGTGATGCTCAGGAACCTACCTCATCCCCTTCCGTAATGTGCAGAGGAACGAGCTGACACTAGTGTGGAAAGATAATATGTTTACAGTTTGAATCTTTTGCTTTTGTTTTCATTTTTGCTTTTGTCTTTTTCTTTGTTGCCGTTTGTTCTTTCCTTCCTATCACATCCCTTCACAGATGATATGGTTGCCTCAGAAAGGCACCAAAAAAAGAAAAAAAAAAAAAAGGCAGAGAGAAGATTTTTAAGTTTTAAAAGCCTTGATCTGAAAAGGATTCAGGTCATTGGGGGGGAAAGAATTCTTTTACCCAGAGCACATAAAAGTGCCCCTGGGTCAGAGTGGAGGAAAAGACTCAAAAGGGAAGTGATGTGTGATAGACATGGTGGGTACCAGAGGCATGGGGGCAAGTGGGGGGCCATGACTTGCCCCTCCTGGGCAAAATGACAAGGGGAAAGGCAACAGCAGAGTTCTAAAGAGGATTAGATAATCTAATGCAGAAAAGACCTAAGCTTCAACTTTCAGATGGAGACTGGGGAAAGGAAAAGAAGACTCCAGAGAAGTGGCTGCATAGTATAGCCTTCGGTAGAGCCTCCTGCCCACCCCTATCGCCAGGCGTGGTGGGAGATAGCCGCCCCCCCCCCCCCGCAGTGGCACGGAATGCATGTTGACTAAAGTGATCTTAGGAAACCAAACCAAGGATCAGGCAGGTATAAGATGTGGACCTATGATGACCCGGACCACAATTGCCCACCCAGGGACCTTCACCTCCATGGCCCTCTTTGTAGCAATATCATGGTCATATGTTTTTGCAAAGTTTGCAAGAATAAGATACTTTACGAACACTTAGTTAAGGCCGCTGTATCTCCCTACTTCGGTTTCTCTTCTATTTTCTTCCCCTTTTGTAATATGGCAATGAAGTGGGTGTGGGCATTTTAGGGATTCAGCTAATGGGAACTTGAAACATACCATTTCAAATATAATATGGAATGGTGTTTTGAAATGTTTCCATAAAATAAGTGAGAATTCAGAGACTTCTAATTTGGAAGGGCCTTTTTTTTGTCATCATGAAACGTATCTTTTTAATGAATAAAAATTCAGATAAAAGTTAACAGTTGTGAAAAAAATTAATAAAATATGAAGCAGAGTGATACAGATCAGAAATGGAGTCAATAGCTATTATTCTATATCAAGAAATAAATTGTAACAAAAATAAATTACAAATCATAATGAAAGCAGTGATTCATTAAGATGGCAAGTTAAGGCTTGGCGCCTGTGGCTCAACAGGCTAAGGCGTCAGCCATGTACACCTGAGCTGGTGGGTTCGAATCCAGCCCGGGCCCACCAAACAACAATGACGGCTGCAACCAAAAAAATGGCTGGGCGTTGTGGCGGGTGCATTTAGTCCCAGCTACTTCAGAGGCGGAGGCAAGAGACTCGCTTAAGCCCAGGAATTGGAGGTTGCTGTGAGCTGTGATGCCACAGCACTCTATCCCCAGTGACAGCTTGAGACTCTGCCTCAAAAAAAAAAAAAAATGGCAAGTTAAATTAAAAAATATATATATTGAAGATTTTTGGAAATTTTTGATCATCCAGTTACTAAACAGAAATAGATCATATGAACACATTGGGGAAAATATTTAAATTTCTTCGATTTTCTACTTGGGAGGCTGAGGTAAGAGAACTGTTTAAGCCCGAGAGTTTAAGGTTGCTGTGGGTTATGTCGCCCTGGCACTTCCAAGGGTGACAAAGTGAGACTCTGTCCCAACAAAAAAAATTTTTTTTTCTTCAATTTGATGCAAAATACCAATATTCAAAAAACTGATGCTACTGCAATGAGGACAATGATAATTAAATGGTTAATGAGTTTATTGATTCAAAATTTATTTGAGATTAATAGTTCCATCATTTAATTTGAAATATCATAGCTAGTATACATAAAAAAAAAAAAGGTGCTAGGCATAGTAGACCATGCCCGTAATCCAAGCACTTTGGGAGATCAAAGCTGGAGGATTATTTGAGCCCCAGAGTTCGAGACTAGCCTATGCAACATAGTGAAGATCTCATCTCTCTCTCTCTTTTTGCTTTTTCTTTTTCTTTTATTTTATTTTATTTTGAGACAGAGCCTCAAGCTGTCACCCTGGATAGAGTACTGTGGCATCACAGCCCACAGCAACCTCCAATTCCCGGGCTCAAGCGAATCTCCTGCCTCCACCTCCCAAGCAGCTGGGACCACAGGTGCCCGCCACAACGCCCAGCCATTTTTTTTTTTTTTTTTTTTTTGGTTGCAGCCTTCATTGTTGTTTGGCGGGCCCAGGTTGGATTTGAACCCGCCAGCTCAGGTGTACATGGCTGGCGCCCTAGCCCGCTGAGCCATAGGCGCCAAGCCTCTCTTTTCTTCTTCTTCTTTTTTTTTTTTTTTAGATAGAGTCTCACTTTGTCACCCTTGGTAGAGTGCCAAGATATCACAGCAACCTCAAACTCTCGGGCTCAAGTGATCTTTTTGCCTCAGCCTCCCCAGTAGCTGGGACTACAGGTGCCCACCACAATGCTGGGCTATTCTTTTAGAGACAGGGTCTTTCCCTGGCTCAGGCTGGTCTTGAACTTGTGGGCTCAAGCAGTCCACCTGCCTCAGCCTCCCAGAGTGCTAGGATTACAGGCGTGAGCCACTGTGCTTGGCTGACTCTTAGCAGTGGTGGTGGGAGTTAGCCAAATGTGGTGACCTGTGCCTACAGTCCCAGCTACTCAGGAGGCTGAAGTGGGGGGAACCACTTGAGCCCAGGAATTTGAGGCTGCAGTGAGCTATGATCACACCACTGTACAGAGCAAGACCCTGTATTGAAGGAAAAAAAAAAAAAGAACTGAATACACTCTAGCTTCCACTCCCAGCCCCCGTGCCTGACAGTACATAAATCACCCAGAAATCATTCGTAACCCAGAAAAAGAATAAAAGATCTTTAAACTAACTAAAATGAAATTTCCACCATGTGCCAGATATTGTCCATTTGTCCTCAAAACCATCCCTGTTCTTGTTAGCTCCTCCCAGGACTGCAGGAGCAGGAGGCCTGCTGACTACTTGCTGCTTTCCCCGAATCCTCCCGTTAATGACACTGTTTAGATTCAGTCAGTGACAGGCAGTCAAGTAAGATCGGAGAAGGTTGTGCTTGCTTCAGCAGCACGTATACTAAAATTGGAAAGACGTGAGAAGGTGAAAGAGCAGCCGCACGCACTATGGCTCCTCCAGCATCAAAGGACCCACACGGCCTTGGCAAACAGAAGCTTCTGGGTGTCTTCCTGGGGTCCCTCTGTTTTGACCTGTAGGTAGCTGAGATAGCTTTTAAGATTTCTGCACCTTCTTTAGCTTCTCAGATTATCGGTAGTATTTGTTCTCCCAGCCCTTTCCAAAGAGTTTTAAACATTGTATCCCCCATATTAAATCCCTTCCTGCCTGAACCATCTACAGCAATTTCGGCTTTGTTATTACACCCTGATGAATATACCTGGTGATATCACACCATGCTTAGAAACAAAGTGCTCTAGGAAAATCAATGCACATTCTCCGCACAACTGAATCTGTGGCTGAGATACATGCATACCTGCGTTACCCTGAAGATGTGAGCACAGCAGCTGCATGGTGGGTCTTTGTCCAATAGCAATGCCTCTTCCTCCACCTCCCCTCACTGCCATCCTCATGCACTGAGATCTGACATAATCCTGAAATCCACTTAGCCCCGCAGTGAGTGGGTGGAAGTCAGGAAATTCGCCAGTGTCCATATCCTACATATAACTAAATGTATTTCAATATAAACAAAATTAGATTTCATACTTGCCTTCATGTCTTTTCTACTTGTTCCTACCCCATAGCCTCTGCCCATTTGCTATGTCTGATATTACATACTTGCCTGAATGGTTCTTCTCTTTTCTTCTGGCACAAGTCTGCCATTACTGTTGTTTGCTTGTTTGTTTTATTTTTTGAGACAGAGTCTCACTATGTCACCCTCTGTAGAATGCTGTGGCGTCACAGCTCACAGCAACTTCAACCTCTTGGGCTTAAGCAATTCTCTTGCCTCAGCCTCCCAAGTAGCTGGGACTACAGGTGCCTGCCACAATGCCTGGCTATTTTCTTGTTGTTGTTGTCATTGTTTAGCTGGCCTGGGCCACGTTTGACCTGCCAGCCTCGGTGCATGTGGCTGGCGGAGTAACCACTGTGCTACGGACGCCAAGCCTCCCATTCCTGTTGTTAATCCAACTCTCCAGTTCACCTTTCATGCAGGTGCTGAGGATAAAAAGATATGAAAGATGCAGTCCTTGCTCTAAAGAGCTTACAGACTGTTTTGAGACATTATATGTAGTTTCAATCCTGATGTTTCTAAAATGTTAGTTATAATATGTATACACACTTTCAGGAACACTTACAAAACATAGATTTGGATATGGTGAGACTTTATCTGTAGATTTAAAATTTAACAGGCTCTTGTATATAAAGTTAATTTAAAGCTTGTTCACTTGGCTAGTAGAGGGTTTTTCCCTCCCCCAGAAGCATGTATTCAAGTTACCCTGAATATATACTCTCTAGTGGGCCATTCTTAATGGAAAGGAATCGCATCAATTGATTTATTATACATGGGGCAAAACCCAAGCTGTCATTGCTTTGTATCTAAGTTTGATTCCAAAAGGTAAAAAGAATCACTTTTCAGATGAAAGAGAAAAATTGCGAAGAAGAACACATATGATAGAGAGTCATAAATACTTACATTGGCCACAGGCAAGCGAAGTGTATGTACTGCTCATTTTTAATATTTATTCATTTCAGGAATGGTTTAAATTAGAACTTTCAGTCGATGCCTCAAAGGCATTATGTTCTCAGTAAAACTAACAATTACTTCCTGATAACACTAAAAGACTTATATATGTTTTTCTTATCTTGTCGTTGGAGAGAAGAAGTCATAAAGCTAAGCATCTGGTTTCAGTATTAGGCTTCGAAGATAGAGATACTTCCTATATCATGGAGAACTGGTACATTGAAATCCTTTTGCTCTTTTCATTTATCCCCTAAACTTAGTTGCACAGCGTAACCTATAGACCAGCCAAATGAAGAAGGGGTGGCCTTCTCTAAAGGATGCTCTTTACTTAAGAGGGTCATTGAGCTCTGAAATCTTGTTTGCAGAAGTGAGATCAGATTGGCTTGGGTATCTTTCTTTAACAAAAGGATTCGTAATACTATGATATCAGTAAGGTATCACAAAGATTAACTGAGTATCACTGGGCCCATGCAATGGAATGATACATTATATTTATTACCAGGTTAGTTTGGTATAAACATGTAGGTAACAGAAACCTACTTGAAGTAGCAAAGAGGGGAATTTATTATGTGAGTAAAGAGGTATCCAGTGGCAGCCAGGCTTTCTGGGTACCAGGGAACTCTCAAGATTTTGTCTCTCTTGTAGTCTGCTTCTCTCTGCACAGGTTGATTCTTCCCTCTATAGAACAAGTTTCATGCTATAGAGTTTTGTTTTTATTGTTGCTGTTCCGTTTGTTTTATTTATTTGTTTCTTTATTTATTTTTGAGACAGTCTTACTTTGTCACCCTTGGTAGAGTGCTGTGGCATCATAGCTCACGGCAATGTTGTCAAACTCTTGGGCTCAAGTGATTCTCTTGCCTCAGCCTGTCAGTCAGTCCTAAGTAGCTGGGACTACAGGCGCCTGCCACAAAGCCCAGCTATTTTTAGAGATGAGGTCTTGCTCTGGCTCAATCTGGACTCCAACCTGTGAGCTCAGGCAATCCACCTGCCTCGGCCTTCCAGAGTGCTAGGATTACAGGCATGAGCCATGTTTATTTGTTTTAAATTTGGGGAATCATAAAGGCCTCTGGGCAAAACCCTTGCAAATGCCAAAGTCTACCATCCACACATAAACCTATTGAAACTGATGAATGCCACTTTTAAAAACTAAAAACAGGCTCAGCGCCTGTGGCTCAACGGGCACAAGCGCCAGCCATGTACATCTGAGCTGGCGGGTTCGAATCCAGCCCGGGCCCACCAAACAACAATGACGGCTGCAACCAAAAAATGGCCAGGCATTGTGGTAGGCACCTGTAATCCCAGCTACTTGGGTGGCGGAGGCAAGAGACTCGTTTGAGCCCAGGAATTGGAGGTTGCTGTGAGCTGTGATGCCACAGCACTCTATCCAGGTTGACAGCTTGAGGCTCTGTCTCAAAAAATAAAATAAAATAAAATAAAATAAAAACTAAAAACAACTGTACAAGGGGAGTTTTATAGGAGGTATATAGGAATCTGAGCATATTGAATATTTAGGAGACCTGGTATGTTAGTAAATGCCGATACAATAGGGATCCATTAAGAGCTTATCTTAATCATCTTTAGGAAAATCCTTTCTACTTTCTAGGAAATTATAGCATTAATTTCAAATTGTATTACTAATCAAAAGAATGCAAAATTATACAGAAATTTTTTAAAAATCACATTTTGCAATTCATTATTCATTAAACCTAATAAACCACTAAGCTGGTTTACCCCTATAAAAAATTAATCTTCATTTTTCACGAAGGGAAAATTGAATGTATTATGTCTAGAAAACACTCTCCCATACTAAGCAAATATAAGATACTTATTTTTTTTTTTTGATGAAATTCTTGAAGGAAGATCAAGTGTATAGACAAAGTAAAACTCAATGTTGGTGTCAAATAACTCATTTAACTCAAATATGTTCTTCTTCTTCTTTTTTTTTTTTTTGTGATTCTGTCATCCTGGGTAGAGTGTCATGGTATCATAGCTCACCACCTCCTCAAACACTTGGGCTCAAGCAGTCCTCTTGCCTCAGCCTCCCATGTACCTGTGGATTATAGGGACCCAGCTAATTTTCTTTTTTTTTTCCTTTTTTAGTAGGGATGGGGTCTTGCTCTTGCTCAGGCTGGTCTTGAACTCCTGAGCTCAAGAAATCAACCTCAGTTTCCCAGAGTGATAGGATTATAGGTGTGAGCCACTGCATCTGGCAATATGATAATTATAATTTATAATAATGTAATTATAAATAATTAAAATATGAGGAAAATATAGATACTAGGAGAAATAATCTCAAATTGATCTAGTAATTCTGAATGTATTGTAAGGATTAAAAAATAAGACAGTATCATTTCAAAAAGTTAAGATTTTGCCACACTTTTTGGGGGCAAAACACGATTGTAAGAGGGACTTTACCCAACAAATGCAACCAGTGTAACATGGTTTCTTATACCCTCAATGAATCCCCAACAATTAAAAAAAAAAAAAATTAAGATTTAGTGTGAAAATATCTAACAATCTGATTTTGCTTTCTAATTGTTTATTCATGATTTTGGTTTGGATACTTTCCAAACATCCTGAAAAATCTTTAAATAGTAGTAAATATATTTGCATAAAATTGACTTTAAAAAGGAATTAGACCTTGATTAAATTGTAAATTTAGTCCAGTACAAATACATCTATGTAGAATTTATGGAGTAAATATCTTATTGAAATGGCAACCCTGCAATATTTATTTACTTTAAAATGGAGCTAATTGGTTCATAACATTTTTGAAATGAGAAAGTAAATTTATTTTATAATCTTATCACCAAAAGAAAAAAATTTGGCACCAATATTTTCTCTCGTTACCAATTTTAATCAAATACAAGATGAAACTACATTTTTCTAATAACTATCCTATGAACATATTTTTCCTATGTAGAATTTATTCATTTTCTATTTATTTATTTTCGCCATCTGGAGCATAAAGTTGAAGCTACCCATTCAAACAATGTAAATAGCACACCTTTTATTAAAGCTGTGTGAACAGACTGTTCCACTTGGAGAGAAGACAGAAGACCAGGAATTTAACATCCCGGGCCAGGAATGACTTTCACCATTTCTTTCTACTAATTATGTAGAAAGATTTTATGAGATTCTCTAAAAAATTTAGAAGTTAAATTCTAGAGTTCAATTATACTCGTCGGCCATCAGTCAGAAGGAATAACCAGTGATTTTCAAATATATTCTATAAAACTCCAGTTAAAAATCCATCCTTTGGCAATTAATTTTGTTATGCAACATTGATGCATACAAAAGAATACAGACGATGTGCAAATTTGAAATGTACTAATGAGTACCTGTTCCCTGCTTCTAAATCTAAGAATTAGAACATTACTTTTGCCTTTGCAATGTGTGCTTTTTCTGGTCCCATTCTTCTGTCCCCCTTTCAAGTGGTAAACACTGTCCTGAATTTTGCGTATATCACTCTGTCACCCTTCCTTCCTTCCTCCCTTCCTTCCTTCCTTCCTTCCTTCCTTCCTTCCTTCCTTCCTTCCTTCCTTCCTTCCTTCCTCCCTCCCTCCCTCCCTCTCTCCCTCCCTCCCTTCCTTCTTCCCTCCAACCCTCCTTTCCTTTCTCTTTCTCTGTTCTTTTTTTCTTTTCTTTTCTTTTTTTTTTTGCAGTTTTTGGCAGGGGGCCTTGTTTGAACCCGCCACCTCTGGTATATGGGGCCAGCGCCCTACTCCTTTGAGCCACAGGTGCCACCCCTCTCTCTTTTCTTTCTTTTTTTTTTCTTTTGAGACAGGGGTCTTGCTCTGTCACCTGGACTAGATTACAGTGGCATCATCATAGCTCATAGCTCATAGCAACCTCAAACTCCTGGGCTCAAATAATCCTCTTGCCTCAACCTCCTGAGTAGCTATGACTACTGGTGTATGCCACCACACCCAGCTAATTAAAAAAAAAAAATTTTTTTTTTTTTTTTTTTTTTAGAGATAGGATCTTTTTATGTTGCCCAGGCTGATTCTGACTTCAAGTGATTCTCCTGGCTTTAAGCAATTCTCCTGCCTTCCGAAGTGCTGAGATTACAGGCATGAGGAAGCATGCCTGGTCTCTCTTGCTTTTAAAAAGTAATTTAGGCTCGGCGCCTGTGGTTCAACGGGCTAAGACGCCAGCCACGTACACCTGAGCTGGCGGGTTCATATCCAGTCCGGGCCCACCAAACAACAATGGTGGCTGCAACCAAAAAAAAGTGGCTGGGCGTTGTGGCGGGCACCTGTAGTCCCAGCTACTTGGGAGGCAGAGGTAGGAGACTCGCGTGGAGCCCAGGAGTTGGAGGTTGCCGTGAGCTGTTTTGCCACGGTACTCTATCCAGGGTGACAGCTTGAGGCTCTGCCTCAAAATAAATAAATAAATAAAAACAAAAAGTAATTTAATCATGTATGTCTGTATTTCTTAGCAATATATTATTTAGTTTTGTTTGTGAGCTTTATAAAAGTGGTATTCTGTATAGTTTCCTGGCACCTCCTTTTTTCACTCAGTATTAGTTCTAAGGTTCATTTGTGCTAAAGCTAAAGCAGGTTATGACCTGCTTTTTCCATTCAACATTCTGTTTCTAAACTACAATCTTGTTGCTTTGTAGATTTGGGGCATTCTCTCTCAAGCCAGAGTTTCCTTACCTCAAAATAGAAATAATAATAGTCACTACTACATTGTTATGAGCACTAAGAAACTATTGTTAAATTTCCTTTTTTAAAAAAGTCTTTGGTAGCTTATTAGTTGTTCTTTGTTGGGGCCTTGGCCTGACTTCTCTCTCTGGGATTCTTTTTTTAATGGAGACAAGGTCTCATTCTGATGCCCAGGCTAGAGTACAGTGGTGTCATCATAGCTCACTGCAACCTCAAACTCCTGAGCTCAAGTAATCCTCCTGCCTCAGCCTCCCAGGGAGCTGGCACTACTACAAGCATGTGATACTTATACCTGGTAATTTTTTCTATTTTTTGTAGGGATGGAGGTCCTTCTCTTGTTCATTCTGGTCTTGAACTCCTGGCCTCAAGTAGTCCTCCTACCCTGACTCCTAAAGTGCTAAGATTACAGGTGTCTCTGGGACTTTTAAGGTCTTTATTGGTGTTGGTGCAGTTTCATCAAAATATAGCTAGATGGGCTCGGCGCCTGTGGCTCAATGGGCTAAGGCGCCAGCCACGTACACCTGAGCTGGCGGGTTCGAATCCAGCCCCGCCCGCCAAACAACAAAGATGGCTGCAACCAAAAAATGGCCAGGCGTGTGGCTGGCGCCTGTAGTCCCAGCTACTTGGGAGGCGGAGGCAGGAGACTTGCTTGAGCTCACAAGGAATTGAAGGTTGCTGTGAGCTGTGATACCATTGCACTCTACCCAGGGCGAGAGCTTGAGGCTCTGTCTAAAAAAAAAAAAAAAAAAAAAAAATATATATATATATATATATAGCTAGACGTGGATTTCTCTTTATTCTAGAGAGTTCTATTCTCTTTATTGTGCTTGATACATGCTTTGCTTGCTTTCTCTGTCTGTGGAGCCATCTTTAACCAATTCAGAAAAACTCCTGGCCATTATTTTGTTCATTATTGCCTTTTTCCTATTCTCTCTATTCTTTCTTTCTGGAACTCTGATTAGACATATGTTAATCATGAGCCTTGTTCTGTGCTCCATGTCTTTTAACCACTCTTTCATATTTTCCATGTCCTGTACTTTCTGTGCTACATTTTGGGTAATTTCCTCACATGCAACTTTCGGATCACTAATCTGTCTTTAGCTATTTTTATTCTGTTTTCAACACTCTCATGACTTGTTAATTTAAAAGCCGTATGTATGTTTATTTCTAAATCTGTATCTATTAAACCTAAAAGTTCTAATTGGTTCTTATATTTATCTTTCTGGTCATTGTAATACTTCCTTGTTTCTTACTCTATTGTATCCCATATTTAAATTTTTTTTTTTTTTTTTGGTAGAGACAGAGTCTCACTCTATCACCCTCAGTAGATTGCTGTGGCATCACACAGCTCACAGCAACCTCCAACTCCTGGGCCTAGGCGACTCTCCTGCCTCAGCCTCCTGAGTAGCTGGGACTATAGGTGCTCATCACAATGCCCAGCTATTTTTTTGTTTTGTAGTTGGGCCAAAGCTGGGTTTGAACCTGCCTCCTTCGGTATATGGGGCCGGTGCCCTACTCGCTGAGCCACAGACGCTGCCCCATGTTTAAATTCTTTAAATGGTTCATAAAAGGCTATTTGATAATCTATAGATGACAGTTCCAATCCCACTTCTTCAGTTCTTACAGATATAAATTTATTGTTTGTTCTTTCTGTTGGTCCTAACCGTGTTGACGGTTTTTATTGTGAGCTCATATTTTGTTTAACTTAATTTGTGGAAATCCGAAGGACCCATAATAAGAGTTTCTTTCCTCCAGGGAGTACTTGTATGTGACTTTGTAGGACGATCTAGAGTGCAATTGATCAGAGATCTCTGAATCTGATCTAATCTCGCAGAACTAGGCTCAGAGAATCTAAGTATAATTTCCACACTGTGCAGCATGCCTCCAAGTCTGCTTATTCTAGGACTGGTACTGACATTTCTCCATTACAATTCTGACTTTAGTGTTTGCTTATTGCTCCCTATAAGGGAGCTAATGTTTGAGGTCACGTTTTTTCTCCTTTTTAGTCTTTTCATGAAACTCCAGAAAAACTTTAAAATTCATATTAGCTGTAATTCAAATCAAGACTTAATTATATCATAGCTAAAAGTCCCTTTATCTGACTTTCCAGGCTGCCAAAAATAAATATCCGCACAGTATTTCTAGCCAAGGGACAACTCTTGGATGAAAGTTGTACTGGATTCTTCCTCTAGTATAATATTAGATTTCTCCTTTCACTAACATCTCTATCACAGGACTTAAGTTCTCTGCAGGGAGAACAACCAGTTGGAAGTCAGAAATGTGGATTATTACCTATGTTGTTTTAGGAAAAAATCACTTACCCCTGATAAATTAATCAATCTTTCTGTTTCTGTCCATTGCATTATAAAGTGGGGATATAATCACCATCATGGCTACCTACAGGTTGTTGTAAGGCTAAACTGAGAAACTGTGCTAAAAACAAACTCTAAAAATAGTAAGATAAAAAACAAAATTTAATGATAATGTTAGTAACAGTTGTTGAGTACTTATTTTGTTTGCAGTTTGCTCAGCTGTTTATAAACGTTATCTTACTGGCTCTTTACCACAACCCTATAAGATGGGTACTGTGTAATATCTTGATTGAACAGTTGAGAAAACTGAGCCTCAGAGAGACTAAAAGTGTAAGATGATGGTACCATTATTCAGGAGTTCCTTACTTTCATTATGAAACAATATTCAGTTCAGATACTGTGATGAAGGGCAGAAGACTCTTCAAACTGAGTTGAGCACTACCATACCTCAATTACCTGGAAGATTTTCTCCCAAATAATGAGTATTTCACAAGGATGCATGTCCCCCGAGGGGCCTGCTATGCTAAAACCGCCACCATGAAGAAATGATGCGCTTTTACTAAAAGCAGCTTTAGCTCTGAAAATGCCATTGCAATTTGTACAGCTGTGTAATCGAAACTACTAAAAAGCAAGTTAATATATTATTCTACTCACAGAATAGCAGTTTGATTCCTATGACTTCTTGGCACATCTGTTTGGGATATAAATCCTGAGCAGACTGAGCAGTCACTTTCTAAATCTTCAAAATGCTTTACTAGGCAAAGTCTTTAGTGTGGTTAAGGGGAGAAAAAAAATTAATAGACTCCCAAGTGAGTGGAGTAGTCTCGCTGACTGCAGAGTGTTTAAGGCAGGTGCAGACGGGACTTGGGGACTCAAAGAAGGTGCGTTTTGAGGTACAGGATACCACACATGCCTACCAGCACCAGAAGGGGAGCTCTCTTGCCAACTAGATAATTAGAGAGAGTCTTTGGGGAATGGCTTGCCCATGTTTACAACAAGTTTAATTGTTCTTATTGGCAAGAGTTCAAATTACACTTAAGTGGGCTTGATTAGAGATGCCAATTGTTACTGGCTCTGCCCACATCCTTTTCTAGTAAAATCCTTACCCACTCAGCTTAGTGAGCAGTGAGCCACATGACCGTCACCACGGTTAATGGGACACCTGGTTTAAGGGAGTGGCTACAAACTGTATTCAGTGACCTAGGCCTCTGTGCTTGGTTTAAAAAGATAAGCAGGGCAGGCCCGGTGGCTCAAGCCTGTAATCCTAGCCTTCTGGGAGGCTGAGGCAGGTGGATTGCTTGGGATATAAATCCTCAGCAGACTGAGCAGTTACTTGAACTCAGGAGTTTCAAGACCAGGATGAACAAGAGCAAGACCCTGTCTCTATTAAAAATAGAAAAACTAGCTGGGAGTTGCAGTAGGCCCCTGTAGTCCCAGGTACTTGGGAGGCTGAGGCAAGAAGATCACTATGATGCCGGGGTGCTCTACCCAGGATGACAGAGTAAGACTGTCTAAAACTAAAAAAAGATAAGCAGAAGAAGTCAAATTTTCTCATTTGGGAACCATGATAAGTATCACAAAGAGAAGCTTTGCTTTGGTAGGAGTTGAAACTGGCAAGTCACAGAGGTACAGTAGCTGGAATGACCTTTATATTTTGCAGCCACATGCTGAGAAAGCTGGTCCAGAGAGAAGGGTGGTGCTGATTCCCTCAGATGAAAAAGCCCTGAGAAAGATGAAGCCACTGCAGTGGCTGTTCTCCAATACTACTGCTGAAGTTCCCGTTCTTTCTAAAGCTTTGGGCTTCAGTTGACTTAGGTTTGAGTTCATGTATGTTTCTTCTTCTTTTTTTCTTTTTATTGAGACAGAGTCTAACTTTGTCACCCTGAGTAGAGTGCCCTGGTGTTTGTTATAGTTCACAGCAACCTCAAACTCTTAGGCTCAAGAGCTCCTCCTGCCTCAGCCTCCCTGAGTAGCTGAGATTACAGGCGTGCACCACCATGTCTGGCTAGTTTTTCTATTTTTAGTAGAGATGGGGTCTTACTCTCTTGTTCAGGCTGGTCTGGAACTCTTGAACTCAAGCAATCCACCTGCCTCAGCCTCCCAGAGTGCTACGATTATAGATGTGAGCCACTGCGGCCAGCCACGTAAGTTTTTTTCTCTGAATCCTCCTTTTGACTTGTGTCTGAGTAATGAGTAACTTTGTCTTTACTAATTTAAGTGAGTCTTTTCCTTGCAATCAAAATAACACAGTGTGGATCAGACAATCCATCCATATCCTACCTAATGCTGCTCTGGGTAGTAATACCTAGACTATGCTCAAAAGTGCCGTACTTGCTTCCTAATTCAATAGGGCTTCTACATTGCAAGTGGCAGAAAACCACATCAAATAGCTCTACACAGGGGAGCTTATTGGAAGGACTGGATTATCTGATGAAACAACTGAGTCTGGAGAAAGACAGGATGCTCATGGGCCTCAGAACAGCTGAAACCAAGGACTCCAGCCCTGATAGGACTCTATCTCTTCTCTCTGCTTCTCACTATATATTTTTAAAAATTCTTTCTTCTTGGGTGGTGCCTGTGGCTCAAAGGAGTAGGGCGCCGGCCCCATATGCTGGAGGTGGTGGGTTCAAACCCAGCCCCAGCCAAAAACTGCAAAAAAAAAAAAAAACAAAAAACAACTTTCTTCTTGGCCACAACCTAATTTCTTCTACATAATGAATGGTATCTGAGACTATCCCAACAGAGACTATATAGCTTAATGAAGCATAGACCCTGAGTCAGGAGGACTTGTTTTAAAGTTGCACTGTACAGGTGAAGGAACCACTGAGCTAAAGCCAGACCCAGGTGGACTAGTTTCAAATACAAACTGAGCTATCAACTAACAGGTAGCTCTTGAACTTTAAGCTTAACCTTGACTTCTACATAATTTCCACAAGCCTTTGTTTCCTCTTCTGTAAATTGGAGATTAAAAATAAGTGCCTGCCTTCCAGGATTGCGATTGCTGTAAAGATTATAAGCAATAATGTATGTAAAGAATTTAGCTTAGCATCTGTCACTCAGTTTAGTATTAATACTTATTACTTTAGGGTGGTGCCTGTGGCTCAAAGGAGTAGGGCGCCGGTCCCATATGCTGGAGGTGGCGGGTTCAAACCCAGCCCTGGCCAAACATGCAAAAAAAAAAAAGAATACTCATTACTTCTCTGCCAGATGCAAAATCAGAAGAGGTTTCCCCTTTACGAATGTAGATCTCAATTGATACATTAACAACTTGCAGGAGGAGAATTGCCGGAGTATGGCTTGCCAGGATCTGATAGCAGCTTCTTTAAACTGTCACCAGAGGGCACTAATCGGCCTGGGGACACTGCAGCAAGACCTAGCTCTGAAACTCCCTGCTAGACACACCCATCCATAGCCACCGGAGGGTGCCAGCTCATCAGGATGGGCAGCTGGCCCAGGCAAACTCTCACTTGGCCTGGTAGACTGTCCTTGGAGAACTAGAGAGAGAAGGAAAGGAAGCAGTTCAATCAAGAAGTATGTGCCTTACTGGCTTATTAGGGGTGCCATGCTAGGTGGGGGCTATGGAGACCTGTGACAAGACTCCAGGAAAGCCCAGAATCTCACAAAGTCCCTGCATGGTCTTGGTCTGGGTTGAAGTCTTAACTGGCTTTCCAGTTTCAACCCAGACCTCTATGAGATCAGGTTTGCAGGGCACTGTTAAAATATCAAGGCAAACGTATTTGGGGGAGATCGAGAACCAGATTTAAGTTGAAGAACCCGTACGGAAGTCAGATAACTGCCAAGATAGCAAGATAAAGGACGGAGCCCAGAGATATGACCCAAGGCAAAAGCAGTAGCGTGCAGGAGCCTCTGACAAAACACTACTGCAGGCTGCCACCTGGGAGGGGCCTGCTAAAAGTTGAAGCATTTCAGACTAAACTGTAACATTATTATTTTGGTCTAAAGAAAACTCTACTGATTAATTCAATCTTGCATCTATCTATCTAGCTATAGATATTAAAGCACCGAGTTATTTAATATGTAATTATCTAATATATAAAAAGGATTTGTCAATTACAATATAAGTTGCAGTCCTTGTTCACTCTCAGACAATTCATTATGGTATAAAGTTATAGAAGAAAAGAAATCACTATTTGTGAGAAGTTGAGGTAACTTCAAAAACATTTATTAGGCTACAAAATTATGGAAAATATGTACAGAATAAAACAAAAAAATTATTTCTACTACCACTAATTTTAATTGGTCTTTTAATCTTTTTTTTTTTGAGACAGTCTCACTTTGTTGCCCTCAGTAGAGTGCTGTGGCATCATAGTTCACAGCAACCTCCCACTCTTGGGCTTAAGCGATTCTCTTGCCTCAATCTCCCGAGTAGCTGGGACTACAGGTGTCCAGCACAATGCCCAGCTATTTTTTATTGCAATTCTCATTGCTGTTTTAGCTGGCTGTGGCCGGGTTTGAACCCACCACCCTCAGTATGTAGGGCCCGTGCCCTTATCCACTGAGCCATAGGCACCACCAATTTTAATTTTATTTTTAAAATACAGTTTATGAGTGCTATTCTTTTATACCTATCATCATCTTACAAGTATCTCTATGTAACAAAATTATTTTTAATGATTGCATATGGAAGCCATGAATTTCACATGGATGTACCATAAATTACTTCAACACTTCTACTATTGTTGAATGTTTAGGCTGTTTTCTTTTTTTTTTTTTGAGACAGAGCCTCAAGCTGTCACCCTGGGTAGAGTGCTGTGGCATCACAGCTCACAGCAACCTCTAATTCCTGGGCTCAAGCGAGTCTCTTGCCTCCGTCTCCCAAGTAGCTGGGACTATAGGCACCCGCTACAATGCCCAGCCATTTTTTGGTTGCAGCTGTCATTGTTGTTTGGCGGGCCCGGGCTGGATTCGAACCCACCAGCTCAGGTGTACTTGGCTATTCGAGCCAGTTTCGGCTGTTTTCAATAATAAATTATAGTAGGATAAATACTCTTGTGTATAAAACTGTGTTCATATTTCTAATTATTATCTTAGAGACTATTTCTGAAAATCAAGTTTTTGGTCCAAAGAGCCCGAGCATTCTAAGACTGCTGAGACTTAAGGTCAAATTGTTTTACAAAAAATTTGGTCAAATCTACCTTCCTCTCTGAATTTTAACCAGCATTAGATATTATCTATTTAAGTCAATGGTACCATCACTGATAAATAATACTAGTAAAATAACCTTTTTAGATTTTACAATGAATATACTTTTTCACACTCTTTAACCATTTTTGTTTCATCCATGGAAAACTGTGTGTTCATGTCTTTTACCAATTTTTCTAAACTTGGATGACAGCATGGTGCCTGTGGCTCAAGGAGTAGGACCCTGACCCCATATGCTGGAGGTGGGGGGTTCAAACCCAGCCCTGGCCAAAAAGCTGCAAAAAAAACTTGAATGACAGTGTCTTTCTTATACATTTATTTAAATGAAACATAACACTTTAAAATATACACACCTTTTCTCACATGATTATTGCCACTTACTTTTATTATGATATCTTGCGATAGGGAATATATTTCTTTTATGTCATCAAACTTATTTATTTTGTTTATTTATTTATTTATTTGCAGTTTTTGGCTGGGGCTGGGTTTGAACCCCCCACCTCCAGCATATGGGGCCAGCGCCCTACTCCTTTGAGCTACAGATGCTGCCCTTAAACTTATTTATTTTAGTATTGTGTCTATTGATTTGATGATTTCAAGGATTTTCCTTATCTAAGAGACAAGATGAATATCCATCAGATTTTCTTCTGGC
The DNA here is from genome assembly GCA_963573935.1 of Arctocebus calabarensis. NCBI lineage: Eukaryota > Metazoa > Chordata > Mammalia > Primates > Lorisidae > Arctocebus > Arctocebus calabarensis. The sequence goes on along the minus strand of CAUYON010122794.1, from coordinate 13,183 downwards.
ACTTTAAGATTTTATCTTCTTATACTTAATGCCTTGGATTAGCAGGATTTCCTTTTGAGGTATGATATGACGTGAGAATCAGTATGGAAAAGCAAAGTACTTGTGACAGGGCCTCCTTCTTGTGGAAATACAACCACTGGTTCTGGAAAAGGGGCCTCGTGATGTTTAGGGTCCCTGTTACCTACTGTTGGGTGACTCCAGCTCTGTTCTAGGTGCCTATGCTGGGCACCATGAACATGAGACATTGGATTGCTGTTGTTAGTTGTAGTCTTGGGAGAATTTCCAAGAACAGAGATGTCTCCTTTATTCCCTGGTACTTTGATAGGGAGAACTTAACTGACCATGTCACTGCTAAGTTTGAGTTAGCAAAATCAAAACACTCAAAGAAAGGGGCTTATCTAGGTTTATCTTAATTCTGCAGGCTTTAGTGTCCAGGCATATTACTACAGGATGCTGCTTCATTGAGTGTTACTAAATCAGAAAAAAAACCCAGAATGTAACAAATTTTAAAATAAAGAAAAAGAACATAATATTAAAGAAAATAAAAACCCAGCATACTGGATAGTTGCAGATGATGTTTCCAAACCTCTAAAGTGGTCATGGGGGTGGTGCCTGTGGCTCAAGGAGTAGGGTGCTGGCCCCATATACCAAAGGTGGTGAGTTCAAACCCGGCCCCGGCCAAAAAAACTGCAAAATAAATAAATAAATAAATAAAGTGGTCATGGGAAATGATTTCCATTCTTAAATCAGGTTGTTGATACCAACCAGGCTACTCCTTTACAGGGGCTGATTGCTATCCGAGCCATAGCTACCTTACCTTGGGGTAACATGGCCCTACTGCACTGCCGAAGATGTTGGTTTTAAAGGTTTTGGGATGTTCATGTCCAGATAAGTCAAAGCTGAGATAGAGACAAGCAAGTTTTCAACTACTAGAATGCTTTATCTAGCTTTTAGTCTGAGGGAAACTCTTCTTTTTGAGAAGGTAAATTTTGTTTCAGTAAAAGCAGAAGACTGTAAGGCTGGATGTGGTGGCTTATATCTATAATCTTAGCACTCTGGGAGACCAAGGTGGGAGGATTGTTTGAGCTCAGGAGTTTGACACCAGCCTGAGCAAGAGTGAAACCCAGTCTCTACTAAAAATAGAAAAATTAGCCAGGTGTTGTGGTGGTCCCAGCTCCTTGGGAGGCTGAGGCAGAAGGATTGCTGGAGTCCAGGAGCTTGAGGTTGCTGTGAGTGAGGCTGATGCCACAGCACTCCAGACCAAGTGACAGAGTAAGACTCTGTCTCATAAAACAAATAAGCAAACAAACAGACAAACAAAAAACAGAAGGTTGTGAGTTTGCCAGAACTAACTCAAAGCCTTCAGTGAACTTGACTGGGTACACAGTATAAAGCCATCCTATTACTAAATATAGAGTTTTAGCACCATTCTTGGAGTTGGCCTGGAGTGGTACTATGGCTGGTGGTCAAGGAACCTGGTTTGTGGGCTTATGTTGGATTGGGGAAGTATCTTGGGAGATTGTGCAGGTAGAGTATGACCTCCCAAAATTTATACAAGACGCTATTCATTAAATAAGTGAGACACTATATAGGCAAATAGGTAATTCCATGATTTAGACTTACTAATCTGTCAGGCAGTTTTTCTTTCTTACTTCCAAATCAAAGTAAAGGTATAAAGTCCTTGAAATTTTTATTTTGCAAAAATCTGTGGCAGAATTCAGTCCCAACACAGAGATCTCAGATGGAGGATTCCTAGAAGTGGTAATTCTACAGAGGCAGAATTCCCTATCCTATATTACAAAGTGCCCTGGGACTGGGATGAAGGAGGTGGAGAGGCTGATAAAAATTGCCACAATTCTGATTCAAGTCGTTGAGACGGGGTGGGGGGGGGACGGTCATAAAAAAGAGAAGATCAGGCCTCTGCCTCTGCCTCTGCAGGGAATATGCAGGGAGAGCCGTCCTCTGGCCCCTCTCATGTCACAGGGAAGCTCCTTCACGTCTGTGTCTAAAAGCACTTCCCTCTAAGTCTGGTGCTCACCCAGAAACAGAAACCATAGGTGAGACAGGGTTCGGTTGGCAGTGAGGGTGAGGGGTGGCACAGGCTGTAATGATGGCAGAAATATGACAATAGGAAGAAGGAGTGGGTTTTCCAGGACATGGCTGGGTCATGGGCCTCCAGTGGGAGCCAGGAATCTAGAGGCAGCATGTTCCCAGTCCTATCCGTGCGGCAGTGGCCTCGTGTCAGGTGGGCAAGAGACCAGTCTTAACTAGAGAAAAGGCTGCCTGAACCCCTGAGTCCACCATTGTTTCAAACTCAGGACTAGAGTCCACCAACTTGAGCTCCCCTGGGATGTGAAAGAAGGACCAGGCTCACCATGGGCTGAGGTTCAGGCTCTCCTGGATAGGATTAGGCCCAGCAGGCCATCTGGTGCACCTCTTTGGACCCGGCATCAATGAATAAAGTAGCCTCCCCTTTCTCAGAAAAGCTCAGACACCCAGTTTGCTAATTGCTTTCTATTTGCTGCAAATAGAAAATGCCAACTGGTTTGAGTTGAAACATACCTCACTTTATTTGGCCAACTGTTTGGCCATTTCCAGACACATTTGTCTCAGTTATTACTTTTAAACTAGCATTGAATTTTCATTCAGTTCTTTTAAATGATGATAAAGGAATGGCACTGCAATCTGCATGTTTTCCTAAAAAAAAATCTTTCCATTAATGTAAATGAATATATTTATTTCTCAAAATAAATAAGACAAAACCATAGTTACTATTGATTATAACCATATTTATTTTATCATCAGCATAAATAACACAGTACAGGCCTAGGAATTGGGAACCTGTTCACAGGGTAATGTTCATATTAACCTTTCTTCTAACCATTCACCTTTGGCTTCCTATGTAAAAGTTGAGCTCGTCCCATCTCAGGGATAGGAACTGTCCCTGTTTGTTTGTTTGCTTTTAGAGACAGGGGTCTCACTGTATTGCCCAGGTTGGTCTTAAAATCCTGGCATCAAGAAATTCTTCTGCTCTGCCTCCCAAATAACTGGGACTTCAGGTGTGAACTATCATGTCCAGCTCAGCATTTTTGTATCTGGAGATGATATAATGTAACTATGTTTTCTGGACATTGATGCTTTGAGTTGCTTTATGGGCTATTGTGGCCCATTTGTCTTGATCTATCAACCTTTTTCCATCTGAGTCTGTATTAGTTAGAGTTTCTTAATCACACCCAACGGAAACAAACTCTGGGTAACATGAGTAAAAAGTGAATGTTTTAGGCTCAGCGCCTGTAGCTCAGTGGTTAGGGTGCCTGCCACATCCACTGAGGTTGGTGGGTTCGAACCCAGGCCAGGCCTGCTAAAAATAACAATGACAACTATAACCAAAAAATAGCCAGGCATTGTGGTAAGCATCTGTAGTCCCAGCTGCTTGGGAGGCTGAGGCAAGAGAATTACTTAAGCCTAAGAGTTGGAGGTTGCTGTGAGCTGTGACGCCATAGCACTCTACCAATGGCGACATAGTGAGACTCTGTCTCCAAAAAAAAAAAAAGGAATGTTTTAGGAGAATAATAGGTAACTTATGGAACTAAAGGGAAAGCTGAAGAATCTACCTGGAGAAAGACAGGAAGTAGGACAGCTTTAGGCAGGTTTGGGTGGCAGGAAATTCTTGGCAGTTTGAGGACACAGTGCTGGGATGATAGGTGCCAATGATATTTCCAGTGTCTAGGTCATGGCATGCAAGATTCAAGTCCCAGAGAGACTCTATTTGCCTGTCCCCTTGGCCCAGAACTTTGATTTATAATCTTATCAAGACGGTATACAGTAGAGAGAAAGTATTCTGTCAATCAGAACACTTTACCAAAATAAGCCCTGTATGGTACTAGGGCTCTAAGCCCCAGTTGGCCAAATTTGCTCTGGTCCCAAATGCCCCAGAGACTCACACTCTCCTTCAATGGCCTCTGCAGCTCTTCCAGAGTCAAATCCTGAGTCTTTACCACTTTTCCTCGCCACCAGGACCACCCATGTCACTATCCTTTACCAATGAGGCTAGGCCTTTGGATGTAGTGAAAATTACATCTAATCACAATACAACTTTCATATCCTGCATGGAAGATATTTTGTCTATGAAAAAAATGATAATTCTATTTTTAGGCCTCCAAAATGCCATGTAAGTCTTTCAGTTTTCAGTTCTCCAAGTGAACTCTCCAAGTGAAGTGTTTGAGTCTTTGTATCACACTCAGGGATACTTAAAACCAAAACAGCAGTGTCTTAACCTTAGTCACATTTTAAAACTCATTCCAACCAACATCAGGCTGAATTCTCCTCTTGATTATGTTGCCCCCTGTTAAAAGCTTGTCCTTCCCAGCATCTCAGGGTTCATATCAGGCTCAACCTCTCCCATACCATTGCTCTCATGAAATGAGTCCTCCTAGACATCTTCCCTGACCTCCCAGCAACATACAAATGAGATCCCTACTGTATCAGAGTTTATGCATTGACTTGTGATAGGGTGAGCAAGGCATGTGTGTATTAGAGGCTCAGTACTGTGCTTGAAAGGCTAAATTTAGATCACAGGCCAGACTAGGTGGTAGGGGTTGGGGTCAGCTCAGCGAAGATGAATTGCTTGAAACTTCAGCTCCAATCCTGCAGCAACAGAAAGCAACTCCCCTGCCCTCCCCCGCATATGGAGCCATTCTGATAACAATCAGTACTGAGGGAATAAGGTCAAGAGTCCAGAGGACTCACAGGGCTGAGGAATAGATGTTACCACCGTTAAAACTCTAAATGTGCTTTCCCACAGAAATACTGTTATAAATAGTGGTCAAGATCTTTCAGATTATTAGTACAATATTTCAGGTACATTAAGATTCTATAGGCATTTGTGGGCTGGCCCTGGGGCAGAGTCACCTTTCGTAAGATTGTTTCTATAGGAAACCTTATTCCCAGTTCCAGACAACAGACCAACAAATAAACTAATAAACTGGGAAGTGCCTAGTTTGAGGCTTTTCACCAGTGAACACACCAATAGATTCACAAGCTTTCATGGTCAAACTGAGCTTGCAGCCTTGTGGTCTAAGATGTTGGCTCTGAGCCCCAAAGACCTCTGTTGCCTCTCTGTCCTCTCTCCCCGACACTTTGATTTAATTCCCCTAAGCCTTAGAGTCCTTCAGCTGTCTCTATTTTTAGGTCCACCTATAGGTATTCCACTAAGGTAAAAGCTGAGCACCTCTCATTCTAAGCTTTTTTATTGAAATGTTTCAGGATTTCAAAAAGATTTAAAGAATAATGAATGCTTATGTGCCCATTGTCAGAAGTAAAATATCATCTATTCAGTTGGAGCTCCCACAGCCTATCCCTGGTCCCATCCCATCTTTCTCCTCTTCCAGAAGTAATCATTTTCCTAAATTAAGGGATGAGCATGGCCATGTGAATTCTCAGCCATTCTCTACACTTATGCTGGGCTTCCCTTCTGCTGGAATGGCAGAGATGTCGAAGGTGGGAAAAGAATTAGTCTCGGGAGTAATGAACCAGGTGATCCTGGCCCTAATCTGAGTTTCAGGGATGGTGGAGATGTCATTTTAGGAAATGGTGAAAACACTCGGTATATGTCAGGCCCATATCCTGGGAGGATGCAGGGAAGGCGAGCCAGCAAGAATCAGGACACGGTGTCTCTCAAGCTGGGTTTTTCTATCCTGGCAGATGGTCTGTGTCTGGCAAGTGTGGAATCAAGGCCGGGAAGTCAGTAATCATAGAAGAGGGTGGGCAAGAATGGGAAAGTCTTGCCAGAGAGGCCACCTCCTGAAATTCAATATTTCTAGGCTGTGGGAATAAGGCAATAAGAGATCGAAGGCCATTCACTCACTCAGTCATTCAACAAAATAACCCTTGTCTAGGTCACAAGCAATGTGCTACACATTAGAGGGGAAGGTTGTCGATAAGAACAAGAAATGCTAGGAAGAGAGTTATAGATTAGAAGACAAGAGAGACTCATAAACATCATCACTATATAATGTGGTAAGTTAGAAGATGGAGGGGTTTGACAGGACTCAGTAGATGCCGGATGCAATGGCTCATGCCTGTACTCCTAGCTCTCTGGGAGGCTGAGGTGGGTGTGCGGGGATTGTTTGACCTCAGAATTTCAAGACCAGCCTGAGCAAAAGCGAGACCCCATTTCTACTGAAAATAGAAAAACTAGCTGGGCTTCGTAGTAGATGTTTATAGTCCCTGCTACTTGGGAGGCTGAGGCAGGATGATCACTTGAGCCCAGGAGTTTGAGGCTGCTGTGAGCTATGATGATTCCACAGCTCTTTACCCAAGGCAACCGATTGAGACTCTGTCTGAAAAAACCACCAGAAAGACAGGGCTCAGGAGAGCAGCCTCAGATCCACACAAGGGAGTATTAGTGTAAGAAACAATCTAAGTGCAGCTTCTTAGGGAGGCAACAGAAGACTTGGCAGCACTGTGAAAATCTAAGAGATAAGGCCAGGTGTGGTGGCTCGCTCTTGTCAGCACTTGGGAGGCTGAGGCGGGTGGATTGACTGAACTCACAAGTTCGAGACCAGCCTGAACAAGTGCGAGACCCCATCTCTAAAAATAGCTGGACGTTGTGACAGGTGCCTATAGTCCCACCTACTCAGGAGGCTGAGGCAAGAGAATCACTTGAGCCCAAAAGTTTGAGGTTGCCGTGAGCTGTGACACAACAGCACTCTATTGAGGGTGACCAAGTAAGACTCTGTCTCAAAAAAAAAAAAAGAAAAAATGATTTAAGAGATGCTCTGGGGCAAAGAAAGGGGCTAAGGCAACAGAGGTCAGAAATTCAGATCCAATGGGTAACGGCGAGTGAGGGAGCCGACAGGTGTCTGGAAGGAAACAGGAATTCAGGCCTGTGCTCGTAGGCCCCCAGAGCTACTTATAGACATCATCTTCCTGATACCACCATTCGGAACCCATAGAACACTCTAACTCTGGGCTTCTACTTCTCTCTCCTTCACTAAACATTCTGTTTGTGTCCTATGGGACACAAATTCCCTATGTCCTCAACTTTTTCATGGAACTCTCTACAGTGGACACCTTTTTGGAGAATCTTCCAGAGACCTTCATAGCACTCTCCTCAGCCATAATGATGTGCCTATGGCTACCATTTTGTTCGATATCTCTAAGACACCTAACTCCCCAGTTCTCTACTTCCTATTTGTCACTAGATTTGATTTCTGTTACATGAAACCAGTGACCTAGTCAGTCTCTCTCACCTGCTAGTCTGAACTGAAACCTGGCTTTCCCCTGAGGTTACCACTTCCCCTACAGTCCTTTCGAATAGAAGCTATTTATTCTCCTGTGCCCCAACAAAGGGAGGTGCCAGCAGCATTTTTCTAGTTCCCCAAGACCCTTCTAAGCAATTTCTCCATTATGAAAAACCTCTGCCCAGGCTGGGTGCAGTGTCACGCCTGTCATACCAGCACTGTGGGAGGCCACATCGAGTGGATTGCCTGAGCTCCTCAGTTCGAGACCAATCTGAGCTAGAGTGACACCCTTTCTCTAAGAAGAAAGAAAAAAAAAATGTAGCCAAGCATTGTGGCAGGCACTTGTAGTCTCAGCTACTTGGGAGGCTGAGGCAAAGAGAATCACTTGAGCCCAAGAGTTTGAGGTTGCTGTAGGTTATAATGCCATGGCACTCTACCAAATGTAACAAAGTGAGACTCTGTCTAAAAGCAAAACAAAACAAAACAAAAATAAACCTCTGCCCCATTGAGGTCCCTTCCATTCAACTGGTCACCTTCTCTCTTTTTATCTGTCATTTATCAACCTCGTTATAGCCTCACATTTATTGAATACATGGGTCACTTCTTCAGGGGTGAGAGATTTTGCTGACTCTGTGGCCCACCCACTCAATGGCCCAGTTTCTTAGTCTTTCAGACTAAGGATCTTCACTTTCAATTCTCTTCAGTGCCCTCCCATAACCACACCCTGTACTTTGTTCCTGCGAGAACAGTTCCAGCCTGGAAATCTTAAACTCTCCATCATTGTAACCATCCATCCAGCCCTCTCCTCTAACATAACCTGATGGGTTCGAACCTCTACAAATTTTCTCTTGTGCTCTCAGCCTTTCGAATAATCCTATTTACTTGTCTCCCATCAGCTCTCCCTTCCATTCCCCTAGCAACCACTGCAAACTTTCAGTCCTCTTCCCAAGCTCCACACAGTCAGGTGAAACTCTGTCCTGTTGCTCTGTTCCTTTATTTATTTAATTATCGATATTAGTCAACAGACATTTATTACACATCTACTACATGCCAGGTACTGTGGATACACAGCAGCTTTGCTAGTGAGAAGCTCATAGTCTAGATAGGACACGAACCCAATAATGACACACATAATTGTAATTACAATCTGTGATGAGACCTGAGGGCGGGGCCGGGAGGCAGAAAGGGGCGGGCATTTCAGGAAGAAGAAACAGCAAGAGCGAAACTTAGAGGCAGAATGGAGTGCGGCTTGAGGAACTGAAACAGAAAGACAGAAAGCTAGAGAGTCGTTGGAGACAGAAAGGTAGAAAGTGGAACCAGGTGAAGCCTGAGGGAGGAGGGAGAAAGGAGAAGCTCTGCATTTTAAGATGACCACGGGCAAGGAATGACCAGCTGGAGCAGGAGATTTTTAGGGTGGTGAAACTATTCTGTATGATACTGTAATGGTGGATGCACGACGGTATACATTGGTCAGAACAGAATTATGCAAGAGTTAACCCCAGTGTAAACATGGACTTTAGTTAGTAATGAAGTATCAATTTCAGTTCATCAGTGGTAACGCATGTACCACACTAATGCAAGATATTAATAATAGGGGACATCAGAGCAAAACTAATTAATAAATAATTTTAAAAGTAGGGGAAGCTGAGTGGAGTAGGACGTGGGTATAAGAGAACTCTCTTGTACTATGCGCTCAGTTTTCTATAATCTTATAAAACTGCTCTAAAAGTAAAGCCTATTAATTTTTTTAAAAAAGGTTGTAAGGGGAAAACTGCTAATTTGGTGAAAAGTAGATTGGTGGCTTGGCACCCGGGCTCAGTGGTTAGAGTGATGGCCACATACACCAGGGATGACAGGTTCAAAGCTGGCCCGGGCCTGCTAAACAACAATGACAATAACAACAACAACAAAACCAGGGTGTAGTGGCAGGTGCCTGTAATCCCAGTGACTTGGGAGGCTGAGGCATGAGAATCGCTTAAGCCCAGGAGTTTGAGGTTGCTGTGAGTTGTGACACCATGGCAATCTACCGAGAGTGACATAGTGAGACTCTGTCTCAAAAAAGAGAAAAGTAGATTGGAGGCAGAGAAAATGAGTGCAGGCCATTAGAAAACTGTCTCAGAAGTCCAAACAAGAGAAGAAGATGTAGTTACAGAGGGAAAAAAAGGTGAATAAAAGGTGGTATGGACCAGACTCAGTGATGGAATGGATATGGGTTGGGGAGGAAGGGCCACTGAAGTTTCTGGCCCACCCAATTGATAATTAAATGATGTCATTCTCCAGTCATTACAGAGGATCTAGGACAATGTTATCCACCATCACTACCTGCTGGGACACTGCTGAACACATGGATTCTCAGCGTGTGTGTCAACGTGATGTTCCCTGAAGAGCATCTCATTTGTCAGCTCTGACCGTGAGCATTTCCTGCCAGACCTCATTTAAGAGGGAGGTCATCCTGAAAGTCCTATTCTTGCTTCTACCATTAATTGAAGTAGACAAGGTTAGTCGGCTTCTCTGGGCTTTGGCATTTACACCAGTAACATGGGAAGGCTGAACCAGACAGTCCCTAAAGGACACTACAAAGTGGGGTCCAGGGCTGCCAGTAGTCTGTAGCAGCTGGAGTTTCTCCCATAGGCTGAGATACCCTTCGTGTGTCCCTCCTGACCCCTGGGCTTTCACAGTGGATGCTCACACCTCCAGTTTGCTGGTCAGGGTTCTCCCATTCCTGGCAGATCTGTAGCTTCTGGATTCCTGCTCCTGTGTTCCAAGACTGTGCCTAGGGGCCACACAAATCACTACCCAAGTAACCCTGGACCAACACCAAGTACTTCTTTCCAAGTCGAGCTTGGGGCACACTTCCAGATGGTCCCAGAGGAAACTCAGTTCTCCATGTGTTTTCATTTCAAAATAAAGTCTGTCTTCAGACAATAGAACAAATGTGCTAATATCTTGTTCAGAAACCCAGAATACACAGCCTCCCAGGAACTACCAGCCCTTTACTCAATCTGCCGCCTAGAGAATGCTATTATTATTCAGCTTCCCTGGGGATTTACCTCCTTTCCAGCCACACCAGTAACATGACATAGAACTTATAGCTAACTAAGCCATGCCAACTTTGTCGCCAAGCCACAACCAACAGTGTTAACGGGCTGCCCTTCAATTTGACCTTCTCCATAGAAACTCATGTCTATGGGGTCCAGCAGGGGAACACTACGTCTCGTGCTATAGTTTGCCATGATGCCTTTTTAGGGCTTTGATAAAATCCCATGGCTTCTCGAAAATGCTTCTCTGAGGTAAACATGATGAACTGGAGTCTGGCATAAGAGCCAGTGCTGTGTTGAAATCTATGCACTTGGGTCTACACTAAGGACCCAAGTGTCCCAGAGAATCCCTGAGAAGCAAACCTAATGCAAGCTGTCACTGTTTTACCCTATCTAGGGCTATGATACTTTCCTGCAAGGAACTTGGCCCACTTTCCCCAAGTCTCACTCTGGCTGTCACTTAACCACTAAATACAGTCCTGTGCCGTATTCAAAACCACTGTTGCTCTCTGCCCCGCTCCCTTTCAGAGTTCCTGAATCAAGCGAATGCCTTCTAACTTCTCTCTTGTACAAGTGAGAAAGCTCCCTATAGATGAAGTCCTTACATTTAGAAATTATTGCACTGGAGTACAAGGCTTATCCACCTGGGGTAAACATGTCAATTCTATACAGTGTCTGCTACACTGTAATTTCTTCCTTCCAAGGGAAGCTTATTAATTTGACTTAAACTGCAGGTTGCTGGCCGGCCAATGTATTAATTGTCCTTGGTCAAATGCCAATCCCTAGCTTAATCAGCTCTGTCTGGACTTTGGGGGAAGGGCAGGGCCATGTGGTATTAAACAGGACAGCTTGTGGCTGCTGCTCCTGAAGGCAGCCAGTTCACAGCACGTCCAGCAACTGATCCTAATAAGCTGAGCCAATCAGAACGTGCCTGGCGCGCTTTTGTAATTATTTGATTGACGTCTAGAGAATAAACGGCATGGGGGCACATTGTAGGAACTCAGTAGGTATTTTTCAAATACTGAACAAATGCATGAATAAAGCTGAAAGGCTGTGGGGTCAAGAGACGTTGGAGAAGTCAGGAGAAGCCTTGAATGAATCAAAGATTTGACTAAGTCAAGTTATGAGTAAGCAGAACCTATGATGCCGAAAAGACACACAGAGTAGATGATATCAGCACCAGGCAGTAATGAGTAAGAGAGTGTGGCAGACACACAGGCAGTGGCTGAGTCACATAAGAGTAAAGGTTTACAAAATCTGTGGCTGAGACCTTGGAACTGCCTTGAATCCTGTTCTTCCTGATCCTGGTTGCTTGCTCATCTTTCCCTGGGTTTCCATGAACATGGATCTTTACAACAAACCACTTATTACTAAAGGGAGTTGAATGAATTGCCGCTTCCTAGGAGTCTCAGTTTTGGGGAGCCTCAGGGACAGCACACAAGCCCCGAGGAATTATTATGTATGCCGTGGAGTACATGGCTCCTTTCTATGGCTAGAGTGCTAGCCAGCCTTACGGAGATGTCTGCACGTGGTTGAATTCAGGATGGAAACACAGCTTAGGCTCAATGTAGAACCCCTGCCATACATACCTTATTTCATTACCACACACTTTAAGAAAATTCTCTCAACCCTCTTGAGTAAGAGCAAGCAAATTTGCTGGGCCACATCTGCACTTTTAAACTGAAGATTAGAAGAAAAATATTAGGAAGATAGATCATTTCTACCATATCATCATTCTCTTATTGCTTGATTATTATAAATCATCAGTTGGTTAATTGGACAGCCATACTCTCAGTTACCTCCTCAATCTTGAACCCTGTTCCAAGCCTGTAGAAAGGAAAAAAAAGTTTTAAAATTGTAATATTCAAGTCATAATTGATTCTGCAATTATAAGATATATACATGATAGCAGATGTTATTATATATGAGTATTACAATTTTAATACAGTTTTTTTCCTTTCTTAAAATGTGTATACATTGTTTTGGCACCTTCTGTCTATTAGGATCTTTTTTTTTGAGACAGAGTCTCACTTCGTCACCCTGGGTAGGGTGTCATGGCATCATACCTCACAGCTCAAGCAATTCTCTTGCCTCAGCCTCCCGCATAGCTGGGGACTACAGGCTCCCACCACAACACCTAGCTATTTTTAGAGACGGGGTCTCGCTTTTGCTCAGGCTGGTCTCAACCTCCTAAACTCAGGTAATCCACCTGCCTTGGGTTCCCAGAGTGCTGGGATTATAGGTGTGAGCCATCATGCCTAGCGTATATGTTAGTATTCTATTGCTGCTGTAACAAATTACTGCATACTTAGTGGTCTAAACAACACAAAGTTGTTATCGTGCAGTTCTATAGACATCCACACAGACCTCACTGGGCTACAATCAAGGTATCAGCAGGGCTTCATTCTTTTCTGGAAGCTATAGGAAAGAATATATTTCCCAGCCTTTCCCAGCTTCCACAGCAGCAGGCCTCAACCCCAGACTGTGAACTGGTGATGTATTCACAGGTTTTAGAGATTAGGACATGGATGGTTGGGGAGGGTTGGTGGTGGCATTTATTCTGCCTACCATATTATAATTACAAATTTCTCTATGTTCTTTTAAGAACACCTAGGATTAAGAGAGCAGTCAAGGGCAGTGCCTGTGGCTCAGTGAGTAGGGCACTGGCCCCATATACCAAAGGTGGTGGGTTTGAACCTGGTCTCTGCCAAAGTGCAACAAAAACAAACAAAAAAATAGCCAGGCCTTGTGGCGGGCCCCTGTGGTCCCAGCTACTCGGGAGGCTGAGGCAAGACAATCGCCTAAGCCCAAGAGCTGGAGGTTGCAGTGAGCTGTGATGCCATGGCACTCTATCAGGGGTGACAAAGTGAGATTCTGTCACACACAAAAAAGAGAGAGCAA
>CAUYON010122790.1:0-42447 GCA_963573935.1 Arctocebus calabarensis | reverse complement strand
TCAAGCAAGTCTCTTGCCTCTGCCTCCCAAGTAGCTGGGATTACAGGCGCCCACCACACCTGGCCATTTTTTGGTTGCAGCTGTCATTGTTGTTTGGCGGACCTGGACCAAACAACAGCCAGCTCAGGTGGTGTATGTGGCTGGCGCCTTAGCCCATTGAGCCACAGGCGCTGAGCCAGGACTGAGGCTATTGTCTAACATAACCTGTGTAACAAGCAGGTCCCTTAGCCTCTCCCAATCTGTTTCTACACCTGTTAAATAGTAATAATAATGTTTACTCTTCCAAGTAGCTGGAATATTAAATAAGAGAATATATGCAATGCAATAGTATCTGGCTGATCATAGGTTCCCTATAAAAGCCAGCACACTTTTAAGCCTTGCCAACAAGTCCTAGATGCCTGCTCTCCAGAAAATGCCCCTTGAATAGTGTCCTGCTCTTCCCCTATGACATCTCGAGCGAGGAGGCAATACTCGTGTATATTCCTTACAGACTGGGAACCTTCCAAGAAATAAGGAAAGATACTGGACCAAAACCCAAGGAATCCCATAACAAGTCCCATCCATTTCACCTTCTAAACATCTCAAATCTATCCCATTTTCTCCCTCCCACAACCACCAATCCTAGCCTGGGAGCCCACCCCCTCTGGCACGAACACAGTGTGGACCCAACCTCTGGTCTTGTGAGCTGATCTCTCTCCGCTGAGGCAACCTCATTCATTAATTTGCCTGCAATAGTGACTGCCACATAGAAAGTGTTGAGTGCAGTGGGACGATCATAGTTCACTGCAGCCTTGAGCTCCTGGGTTCAAGGGATCCTTTAGGAGACCTTTTAAGGAACTTTCTCTTCAGATAAAAACTCCCCACCACCCCCACCAACCCAGCTAACTCCTACTTATTCTAGAGGTCAGCTTAGCAGCTCTTGCTCCAGACAGACTTGCCCACCCACATGTCCTGACGAGGAGCCCTGCCCAAGACCCCCTGCACTGCCTCCAGCGAGGCGGGTCTGTCTGCTGACCGTTCCTGCCGGCTGGATGCTCTAGTGCCTTTTCACTATCAGGCCCCTCACCCAGCACATGCCTGGGACATTTGTGCTGAATACACAGACAGAACAACGGCATGTGCAGAACCCTTCCTGTTCTTAAATTCTAGGAACCAACAATATAGCTAGAGTCCACTGGGTAGCTCCACCCGGCTCACGCAGCTTTCTTTTCTAACTAAAGAATAAAAATAATCTCTGACCATGATTGCACCAATGTACATAATTATGATTCAATAAAATTATTAAAAAAATAATAATAAAATAATCTCTGAAAAGGGAGGCATACGTTTTGAAAATAGCTCCATTATGCTGCAAAGTGCCTAAGAAGGCATTGAATTTTATTTTAATAATTCGAGTTTGTAACATTATTTTTGTTTCCTTCTTCAGGGACAGGGCTCACTCTCTTGCCTCGGCTGGAGCGCAGTGGCACCATCACAGCTCTCTGCAGCCTGTACCTTCAAACTTCTAGGCTCAAGAGAACTTCCTGTCTCAGTCTCCCAAGTAGCTGGGGCAACAGAGATGAGTCGCCATACCCAGCTTCAATTCTATTCATTCTAGATTTAGGGTATGGAAGTGATTATTCAACTGACCAAAAATTCAAATTATGTCTATGCATCCTCTTCTTAATATTGTATTGATTGTTGCCATATCTTAATACATCAACTATAAAGAAATTTATTTTCTTTCCTTCAAGAATAAATGTTTGCCAAAATAGTCATAGAGAAAATTACCACCACCCATTTTTCTGCTAAATCCATTATGCTTTATGTTTTGTACTTGATTCCCAGTGAGATTTCTTTCTTTTTTTTGAGACAAAGCCTCAATCTTTTACCCTGGTTAGAGTGCTGTGGCATCACAGCTCACAGCAACCTCCAACTCCTGGGCTCAAGTGATTCTCCAGCCTCCACCTCCCAAGTAGCTGGGACTACAGGAGCCCACCACAAGGCTCGGTTATTTTTGGGTTGCAGCCATCATTATTGTTTAGCAGGTCTGGGCTGTATTTGAACCCGCCAGCTCAGATGTCTGTGGGTGGCGCCTTAGCCACTTGAGCCACAGATGCCAAGCGGATCCCAGTAAGATTTCAATGATGAAAGTCAGTGTTGAACAAGAAAGTACAGTAAAATCCTACCGTAATGCTAGACTTGTAATCCAAAAATTTATTTGCATAAACTATCAGGTCAGTTAGATAATGAAGGATTGATGACATGACCTGGTAAGCTTGCTATAGAGAACAAAAACAAAATTTTAATCAAATTATGTCTAATGTCACATTCTAGGGTGCATTATTAGTGTTTCCCTGGAGTTTCCATTCTTATCCTGGGTTATAATTTCTTGAACCACTTACCCTCAACATGCTTTTTATTTCAATTAATTCAGTATAGACGAGGCAACAGTGCCTCATGCCTGTAATCCCTGGAAGGCTAAGGAGGACTTTTTGAGCCCAGGAGCTCAACACCAGCCTGAGAAGAGTAAGACCCCCATCTATAAATATAGAAAAATTATCCAGGCCTAGTAGTGTGTCTGTAGTCTCGGCTACTTGGGAGGGCCAGCCAGGAGGATTGCTTGAGCTCAGGAATTTGAGAACAGCCTGAGCAAGAACAAGATCCCACTTCCACTAAAAATAGAAAAATCGGTCAGGGTCATGGCTCATGCCTAAAGTCCCAGCTACCCAGGAGGCTGAGGCAAGAAGATCAATCACTTGAGCCCAGAAGTTTGCGGTTGCAGTGAGCTATGATGACACTATTGCACTCCAGCCAGAGCAACAGACCGAGTCGTAGTAGGAGGTTTTAGAGCAGAGTTACACGGTATAGCTTAGGTTCTAGAAACTAACAGACCCACCAATCTACCTCTTAATAACTCCACAACCAGGGAGAGGAGCCTGATCTTTCATTGCAGTCTCAAAGGTTTGTATAGCCCTAAAGACAGTAGCCAGCACCCATCTAGAGATCACATAACAAGGCAGCCACAATCGTGAGATTAGTTGGCAGATGGACTTAGATTTGTCTACTGGCTCTTGTGACTTTCGGCAAGTAAACCTCTCTGAGCCTCAGTTTCCCCAGCTGCAAAATGAAACCATAAATAATACCCGCCTCACAGAATCCTGGTGAGAATCAAATGGACTACTGCATGAAAAGCATAGTGGTGCCTGGCTATCGGAAGCCCTCAGTAAATAAATAGCAGCTATTATGATTGTGATTATCATGGTGATGATTATGACTATTATTTCAAAGGTGAGATCACATAAAGCATAAAGAAGCTCAGATGATTTATGGCCTTGCGTCCACTGAGCACGAAGCCCAATTTTTCCTGTCCCACCTTTTACTGTAGCTGGATTCAGTTATTCTTCTCCTTCTCTTTGAGAATTAATGCACAGACGCAACCCGGCCTGGCTTTCAGCCGTGCCCTGCCCTTGCATCAGAGTCTCTCTGCTGCCCTGTTCCAAATTACAGAACAAAGAGGCTCTTGGTCAGAAGGGGCTCCTTGATGTTCTTTGACCCTCTCTTTGGGGATAAAGCTTGTCTGGAAATTTACTGCATGAGGGATGGGGCAAACAAATAGCAAGCTAAAACAGAGTTTAAAGGCCAGACAAATGAAGTATAACCTTTCACAGCAACCTTCTGCTGAACACCTCTGTCCTAGTTTACAGTATTACACTAAAGAACACGGATCTCTCCACACTGAATTTAAAGGTAATTGTTGCATCAAGTCTACTCTGACTTTTTTATTCAGACCTGCAGTTGTGATCCACATCTTACCATTTCTGGCCCTTTTCTGAAAATATGTGCTCCCACAACTTACACTATGGCATAAGAAATCATAGAATTTAAGAATTGTATGTTTAGATATCTTAAGTATTCACCTCCAAAAGTTTTTACTTAGAACCAATTTGGGGACCCCTGGCGTAGGGTCAGCTACGAGTGGGAGAGCCACGCTGGCTGACACACCTGTGTGTACTGGTTATGGGGGAACGCGCTTTCTGCCTCCAGCAAAGGCCCGTCGTGCTGGTCCTGGTCTCCACAGCTTTCCCCCTTGCTCATCAGAGACTCTTCTTCAGGCTCTTCTTCATTCTGGAGCATTTTCCTCATGAAGTCTCTCTTGTCCATTGGGGTTCGAATGATTTTCAGGTTGTTCGTGTAGATGATTATCTTTCCAAAATCTATAATAGGCGGGGGCTAGAGAAATGGAGAATGAACATGGAAATGTCAGCACCAAATACAGGGCAGCAGAATCTGTCCAACATCCCGGGGAATAGGAGTGGGGGAACCAGCCAGTGCTGCGATCCCCTCAGACCGCAGAGCGCTAGTTCTGCTCTGGTGTGTTTGCTCTCTCTCTGGAAGCCATCAAAACTTTCTGCCTTGCTGGTAATCAATCAAAGCTGAACTACTCCTAGCACAGGACACTGGAGGGCAGGGGCTAGAGCTGGCAACGCAGGGCTGGGTATAAGGAGTGCATGATAAATGCAAAGAAACACTTTTTCTGTTTTTTGTAAGTACCCCCTTCAGTTTTTTTCTATCCATAAATAATATTAGTAAATAACATTTCCAGAGCACCATTTGTGTGGCAGGATCCATGTCTTAACATTATTCTCACTTTTCCCGCAAATATCCCTATTAGGTAGATGCTATGATTTCCATATTGTACAGGTGAGAGGACTGAGTCTTGGGGGGTTAGGTGTTCACCCCCCCAAGATGACAGAGTTACTTGGGGACTGTGGCTGGGACTACCATCCAACCACGTCACACTAAAGTCCATATTCTCATCACCTACACTTCCCTATTGACAAATATTTTCCCTCCAAAATATAGTAACATAGGGACATAGTGACTATAGTAACATAGTGCGGTAGCCTATTTTTTCATTATCCATATAACATAAAAATCTTTTCATGTCAATAAATAAATTTCTAAAGCACTATCATTAATAACTTATGTTCCTTCATATGGAGTTACCACGTGTTACTTAATCATTTGCTCAGGAGTAAGTTTGGTCAAGATCACAGTGCAGAAAACAGACGCCTGGGAAGAAGGTGTTCAGTGATTTCTGGACCCAGAACACATATTTTACCCAGAGTTAGGACAACTTGGAGAGAAATTGCATTGGATTCCAGTTCCACTGTCTACCTATTGTGAGATATAGGAAAGTCACGCAGCCTTTTGGAACTGCCGTTTGCTCATCAGCAAATGGGCTGACATCTAGTTGGTAGGCACTGGCACAGACAAACAAGTTATTAAAATACAGAAACACTTCCATATAGAGTGACAAACAGGTGCTGTCCTGAGACTCCTGAGTGACTTCCTGCTACCCCTTCCTCCCCTCAGGGAGCCTCTACCATCCCAAAGCTCAGCAATGTAAGATTTAATACTTAGGAGCCCTACTTTCAGGCCCCTGCCCCAACACTGCTGGCTTCCATGCTGCCTGAGCAATGTTCCTATGGTTAGATATTTTGAGTCTCATCCCTAAGCTAATTCTGTCAAGTTGAGGTGGGGGTGTGGTAGGTGCTTTGAAAAATATAGGGTTTGGAAAAGTTGGAGCTACCATGAAAATGATGGGTATCACAGCCATTGTTACTATTAAAAACTGTGCTTCAGTTGTGCACACACAATCACGCTACACAGCTAAACACCTCAGCATGAGCTGTTCTGTCCTGGGTATAGAACTGTATAATCAAATTCGTCTAAATGCTACAGTTAAGCAGCCCCATATGTGCTTAGTCAAAGCCTGGCTTGAGCAAGACTTCAATGTTCAGGCTTCCTTGAAACACCCATGGTGTTCTCAATAATTATTCATTAAGCCACAAGCTTCCTATCTGGCCCTGTTTTCTCTCCCTCTCTTCAAGGGATTGTGTAGCAGCTTCCCTTTCCTATTGTTTTATGCAGGCTGGATTCCTATTTCACACTCTGGAATATCAGTTTCTGAACATCAGAAGATAAGGATGGGGGTACTTTTGGAAGGTTCCATTTCTACTTCCAGTAATAGCCAAAGAGGTTCAGTTTCTAGGGAGCTCTTTCATATCTTGGGTTTTATTTTTCAAGACAAAGCTTTCAATATGCTAAAAATATCTGAGATCACTTGGTTCAGCCCCCTGCCTATAAGTTGGTCATCATCCAAGACACTACCCCTCTTAATGAATTTGCTTTAATGTACCCCAAAGATGGAGGGTACCAAAGCATCTTCAGGGTGTGTTTAAGTTTCAGTCTGACAGCCAAGCTCTTCCTTGTGTCTAACGAGACTCTCCGGGTGTAAGTGAAGTTCTCACTATCTGGTTACATTGATTGCCTGTGAGGAATACCCACTCTTGAATTATAGAAGGCAGAATGGAGCCAAGAATTTTTCATTTCCTTCCATAGAGCCCAGAATGGCAACCTATGTGATTGAGCATTTGCAACCACTCTGGTGTCTGTGGCAACAAGCTTAGAGATTGCTAATCAGGCACTACTAAACCCTTCCATTGCTCTTATTAGGTACAAGAAATTTAGTAGGCTTTGAAGGTAGAGAGACCTGAGTTCAAATTCTATTCAAATGTTATTCAACAACCATCTGAGTTTTTCAAATTGTTTAACCCCTATGAACTGCTGTTTTTCCAATTTGTGAAACTCTTTCTCATGGAAATATTGTGAAGACAAAATTACGTAATATGTATAAATAAGGTGTTCATTAAATATTATTCCCATTCCTTTTCCCTTTCATTCCTTTTATGAACCATATAAACTTCAGTTGGTTTTATTTATTTATTTATTTATTGAGACAGAGTCTCAATATGTCACCCTTGGTAGAGTGCTGTAGTGTCATAGCTCACAGCAACCTCAAACTCTTGGGCTTAAGTAATTCTCTTGCCTCAGCCTCCCAAGTAGCTGGGACTACAGGCACCCGCCACAACACCTGTCCATTTGTTGTTGTTGTTGTTGTTGTTGCAGTTGTCATTCTTCTTTAGCAGGCCTGGGCCAGGTTTTAACCCTCCCGCCTCAATATATGTGGCCAGCGCCCTAACCCTGAGCATGGGTGCTGAGCCTTCAGTTGGTTTTAATTCCTTAAACTATTTTGATTATTTATGGCTACTTTTTTAATCCATCACAGAAAACAAAAGATTCAACATTTCTTTGATCAGAACCTGCTCTTTCTGCCAATTGTGGAGGATATTTGCTGAGCACATATACCAGTGTGCCAAGCACAACACTAAGAGCTTCTTAAGTATTGTCTTTTTAATCACCACATAACTCTCTCTAAGTGGTCACTTTTATTACCCTCATATCATGGATGACGGTGTTGAAACACGGCAAGGTTAAGTAGCTTGCTCAAGCTTGCACAGTAAATGGGTAGAAAGCCTGGGCTTTGTTATTCTTATTGTCATTGTCTGAGATGGGGTCTCTCTCTGTTGTCCAGGCTGTAGTGTAGCAGCCCTGTCAGTGTCTCCCTGTAACTTTGAACTCCTAGGCTCAAGGGATCCTCCTGACTCAGCCTCCCAAGCAACTGGGACTATCAGCCCACATCACCATACCTGGCTGATTTTTCAAAAATATTTTTGTAAATACAGAGTCTTAAGAACATTTGCACTAGATTGTTCATCACAGCCCAATTTACAATCACTAAGATGTGGAATCAACCCAAGTGCCCATCAACCATTAATGGATTAACAAACTGTGCTATATGTATACCATGGAATACTATTCAGCCATAAAAAAGATGGAGACTTTTCATCTTTTGTATTAACCTGGATAGAGTTGGAGAACATTCTTTTTAGTAAATTATCATAAGAATGGAAAAGCAAGTACAAACGTACTCAATACTAATATGAAACCAGAAGAATAACTAATACATACCTACACAAGAAAAAAATCAATTTAATTCAAGTGGGGGGAGGGAGAAAACAACGTGGGAGGGGGGAATGATGTACTCTCACCTAATGGGCACAAGGTAACAATATATGGCACACCTCCTGAGTGGAGGACATAATTACAACAGGACCTTACCTAGAAAAGGCAAACATTGTAACCTAATCATTTGTACCCTCAAATTTATCTGAAATTTTAAAAAAGACAGAGGCTCAATATACTGCACAGGTTTGCTTCAGACTTCCGGCCTCAGGCAACCCTCCCAAAGTTCTGAATCAGCCCAGGGAAGGGTTTGACTAACATCAGAGTCCCTGGGTTTTTTTAAGTCATTACTAGTATTGTGGCAAAATATACATAACATAAAATTTACCATTTCAACCGTTTCTAGGTGTCCAGTTCAGTGGCATTAAGGGCAATGACATTGCTGTGCAACCATCATCACTATCCCTCTCGAGAACTTTTTCTTCTTCCCAAACTCAACCTCTGTATCTATTAAACAATAGCTCTTCCTCCCCCCACCCCAAGCCCCGGAAACCACCATT
Source organism: Arctocebus calabarensis (assembly GCA_963573935.1). NCBI lineage: Eukaryota > Metazoa > Chordata > Mammalia > Primates > Lorisidae > Arctocebus > Arctocebus calabarensis. Next base: position 34,036 of record CAUYON010122790.1, on the reverse strand, counting down.
CTACTTTCTGTCTCCATGAATGTGATCACTCTAGGTCAGTCATACAAGTGGAATCATTCAGTATTTACCTTTTTGTGACTGGCTTATTTTACATATAAGATTTGTCTATGGTATTGCATATGTCAAAATGTCCTTTCTTTGTCCTTGCAGTAATTCCAAAATTATTCCCAAGACTGAATAATATTCCACTGCATGTATATACCACATTTTTTGTGTATTCATTCATCAACAAATGGACACATGAGTTGTTTCTACCTTTAAGCAATTATGAATAATATTGTTACAAACAATGGTGCAAAAATATGTTTGAGTGCAGAGCCTTTGCTTTGAATCATTGTACTTAACTGTTACCTGATGGGGTCTCATAACCAGTATTTACTAATAGTTATTTTATAATTGGATTCACTATTGAAAAATCATGACATCTCAGTTCTCATTTCCTTATTTTTCCTAAATACCACATTGACAAAGTGTCTCGGTAGAGGATGCAGTGTGAATTCATCCTGGATGCCCTCATACTCAGAGGCCAGCTAAGATCCAGATGGGGCACTGGATCAGGCAACAAAGAAAGCAAGGATAACTGGACCAGGCAGGAACTAAAACTTTAACACTGTCTCTAGAGCACTTTGTTTTAACCAACTGAGCCATGCTTCAATGAAGACTTGTTTACCTAGATGTATAAATCCATGTTAACCCCTACATTTATATGAATGCCAAGTTTGGCACATGACTTATGAAGGTCGAGCAATCCAAAATTACCTACCATGGCCTCGTACAGGTTTGCAGGAACTATGATTTGGTAAATTCTAAACCTAAAAATGAGATATAATTAAAAAGAAATACTATAAGTGCATGGCATAATAAGTACTTAATAAATGGTAGGAGCTAATATCATCACCACTATTATTATGTAATAATTGTGTTCCCTGAAAAATAACATGTCCTAAAGCAAAAAGTATGAGGAATTATACCAGATTCTTATGATTCTGCACCCAATCACCTTGTAAATATCAGGGAGGGCCCTTAAAAACTCAGTACTCACGGGCAGCCTCCCATCTGCTTGGGAGGCTAAGGCAGGAGAGTTTGAGTTTGGGAAGATTGTGTTCCCTGAAAAATAACATGCCCTAAAGCAAAAAGTATGAAGAATTACACCAGAGTCTTATGATTCTGCACCCAATCACCTTGTAAATATCAGGGAGGGCCCTTAAAAACTCAGTACTCGCCGGCAGCCTCCTAGCTGCTTGGCTAAGGAGGCTAAGGCAGGAGAATCACTTGAGCCCAAGAGTTTGAGGTTGCTGTGAGCTGTTACACCATGGGGCTTTGCTGAGGGTGACATGGTGAGACTCTCAAAAAAAAAAACAACTCGGCACTCAATTTTCCTTATCTGCAAAATGAGAAGAACCATACTTTGCTTTCTTTCTCCAGGTCACAGTAAAGACACAACATGATAGGAATAGATAGAATGGTATGTGACAGCACTTTGTAAGGCATAAGTCACCCCATTAATATTCAACCCAGCCCCCTTAATAATGAAAAGAAACCTGGTACTATCTTTGATAATTGTGGACATGCCCATAATTTTACCAACGCCAGCAAAGCCAATAATACATTTGTCTGCAATAGATACATTATCTATTCCCTTAGGAAACTAACAATAAAGATAATTAGAGGATAATTATCTGCATTTCACACTTTAAGGATGAGAACACAGCCTGGTGTGCTATTCATTAATAATGTGGATACATTATATAATTGTATTTAATCTTTTTTAAAAGGCATTCATGGTCCCACTGACAGAGAACATATACACATCTCCTATGAATTTTGGATATCAGTGAATATTTTCCAGATTCTTTAAGCTTAAAAGAAAATCATGTGTGGGGTTTTGATTATCCATGGAATCAAGAAAGTAATTGAAATTCACAGATTAGACACACGCTTCGACTGAAGTATTATTAGCTCAAACTTCTTCCCCACGTTAACGTCTCCCTGGGCTTATTTCCTTTTCACCGTCTCTTCCCAGGATTCGACTACCCACATTTCATGCTAATGAGCAATGGAAAAGCAAAAGAAATAAATAAACATCCTTTAAAAGCAGACAGTAGGAAAGCCATAGAGGTAAAGAATAAGACATGGATAAACCACCAGCTAAATAATTGGCTGGAATAAAATGAGCATCTTCAAACATTCAGCTCTTTCAGGAAACAAAACAACCTACTTCTGCATAATTTTCTAAAAGGGCAGCCTGGCAACATGAAAACCACTGCACCTCTGTTTAATTTATATCCGAGAAAACCCAAAGATCCAATTACAATGTATTACCCTGGATGGAATCCGAATATGATACATGTTCATTGAACTTCCCAATGAGCAGTCAACAAGCACGGTATTTTTGTCCCAGATATATTCTAATAGCGACTTCCCATTTGGTGTGCCTACAGCTCCAGCTGGCACTGGGGCACGAGCAAGATACAAGTCTGAAGCCCTTCCCTTAGAGTTGACATGCCATGCACAATACCAACCTTGTGGTCATTCATCTTGTAATCATTGAACAGAGGCTGGCTGCCTGCCAAGGTATAGGCATTGCCCTCTCTGAACACACTGATCCTCTGAGCAGTCAGCTTAGCGGAGCACAGCTGGGGTTTGGGAACCTCCCCAGACCCATAAACACCATCCATTGGTTCAAGGGATTCTTGGAGAAAACTGTGAGGGTATTCTTCCTTTGGTGACTCTAATTCCTGCCCGTCCTCAAAGACCTGCTTCAGTACTCGGCCGCTGTAGGAGGAGGAGATTTTAAATCGCACTTTGCGGGGTTTGCCATCGCTCTTCTGATTCAGCTTCTTCTCAGTGTCCTCCATCAGAAGAAAGTTCACTGTGGTTATCAGGCTTCTGTGTGGCCAGTGGAACTTGAGCCTCTGAGGAAAAGGCATTTTATTTTGTCTCCTGCATATAATTAATTCAAGTTGTTGCTAGGGTATGGTCAGTTTACAGTAACCGACACCTGTACATTAAATATTGATAGACCCTCATGAAAAGGCAGGTGATTGTGGGTTTAAGACAAGGTTGGTTCTTCTCATAATTCCAAGCTCACCCATAACTTCACCTCAACCTTGGCTTTTCTTAACCTGAGGATGAATCAATTTACTTATATGGAACAAGTGCCAATTCAATAAGGATCAGATACTCAATCAGTCCACAAGTGACTTGTTATTGTAACCAATAACAACTGTGATCTGGTGAGCATTTACTAAGTGCCAGAGATTGCTGCATGCATTATCTTACTTTGTCTTCACAGTTACCCTACAAGGAAAGCATTATCTGTTCTACAGAGGGGAAAGAGAAGTGCTGTTTCTTCATTTGTCTACTCTAGCACAGCTAAGTGACAAAGCAGGGATTCGAATTCAGATTCATCCAACTCTAACACCCATGATCTGTCCACCAAGCCAAAGTTTTCAAATTGTGTCTCAAGGGACCCTAGGGACACTGGCGGTTCTTGGGGGTTGCTACTTAGAATAAGAGGACTGCAGGGGTCCTGGATTATGGATTCTCCCCCGGAATTAAGCTGACAGTTCCACTTGGTATATATTTTGTCCTGAAGTTTTCCTTTGCAAACACAGCTCTAGCCCCACTGCCTGCTGCACTTTGTAAATACCCAATCCTGTGAGACAGTCACTGAGACGGACATCAGAGCAGCATGAGATTTGGGCCTGTGAACAGTCCTACAATCCAGTTCAGGAAACAAACCTAACACATATGAAATGGTAACCTCATGCTTAGAGAGCAAACTATCCACAGCTGAATACCAGAATAGCTACCCAGGGAAGGGAGTGGTCTCTAGGAGACAAAGATGCAAGAAAAAAATTTGCAAATGGGAGGGTCATAGGGCTGGGTCAAATGGGTGGGTTGGATTTAAAGAGCTGGAACAGTAGGGTAAAGCCCTTTTTCTGTCTTTGCTAATGGCTCGCCATTTACTTAGTTGCCCAACCTGACCTGTCCCATACTCCTGCAGCCATTCTTACACTCACACGCAGCTCCTCGGCCCTAGGCCAAATCTTCATCTCTTCCACTTTCCAAGTTGCAGCTGCCTCCCCGTGACTTCCCTACCTATCCCCAATTCCATTTTCCACATTCCTGGGAAAGCAATTTCTAAAAACATGAGTTTGTAGATGTCAGTCTCCAGTTTAAAAAAATCTTTTCCAGTGGTCCAGTGTATAACACGTCCTAACTGTTCCAAGCAACAAAGCCCTTCCAAACCTGGCCAGCCTCACTTTAGCTCCCCCCTCCATCCTCGGCCTCTGTCACTCATCCAGATCCTGACTGGAATTGGTGTTCCGGACACACCAACAAGCTCACCCATTTCCCAAAACCACAGGTTTCTGTCTCTTACCCAGTTACTCTGTTTCCTGAATGGAGTGTCTAGCTTCCACTCCCCTTTCAGATCACACTGAAAATGCCATTGCTTCTGGAAGCCTTCCCAAGGAACTTTTGGACTTACCACCATCCAAGTGTGTGTCACTTGCCCTGCCATTCCTGATTTTCCTTCTGTTCGCCTGTGAACGCCTTAGAGTCAGGAGCTGTCTTCGCCACCTGTCCATTCTCAGTGTTTACCGAAGTACTGGTACATAACTCAGTTGATTATGAATGACGTAAGGTGAAAAAATAAAATAGATAAAACTTTGGAATAGGAATTAAGCATATTTTGTGGAGAACAGCAAAGAAGTAGGATCAGAAAATTAAGAAGGACGTCAGCCTTTCTATTAAGGTGATATGACACACTGATGAAGTCCTTTATAATCAGTGCAAAAAAGAGGTGGGGGGAAGCACTAGAGAAACAGTAATAAAGAGAAAGATATGTACGTTATGACATCAGACCCATTCCTCCAAATTCCCTAAAATACAGAGCTGACCCGGATATGCCGGAAATGGATTACAGGAAACTATGGCCTTGACCCTTCAGCCTTCAGGGCAGCCAGGGGAACCCAGGACTATAGGGCACAGATGGAACATAATATCCTATTCACTGTGAATGGCCATGCATCTGTGCCATGCCATGAAAACGACTGGTAATTCCTAACTGGAAGAATATTTTTTCTTATCTATGAATAAATGACCAATGGTCTATCTTCATCTAGAAAATCCAATGAGCTAACTTCCACAACTATTTTTTTTTTTTTTGGAGTTTTTGGCTGGGACCAGGTCTGAACCCACCACCTCTGGTATATGGGGTCGATGCCCTACTCCTTTGAACCACAGGCGCCGGCCCACAAGTACTCTTTAAATAAACATTTTCAATTGCCCCTACTGAAACCTAGCTGAACATCATTAACAAAGGTATCTTTTCAGAATGGTAGACTTTAAGCAGATCAAAAGATCAAAAGCTTGAGATGAGTTTTCCAGGTAACAGTCTTATTTTGTTTCTTTTGAGATGGTTCTTGCTCTGACATCCAGATTGGAATGTAGCGGTTTGATCATAGTTCACTGCAGCCTTGAACTCCTAGACTCAAGTAATTTTTCTGTCTCAGCCTCCCAAGTAGCTGGGATTGTAGGCATGTGCTACCAAGCCTGGCTAATTTTTCCTATTTTCTGTAGAAATGGGGGTCTTACTATGTTGCCTAGGCTGGCCTCAAATTCCTGGCTTCAGCTACCCCCTTCCTTAGCCTCCCAAAGTGAGGAACACGAGCCTCCCAAAGTGAGGAATACAAGCGTGAGCCACAATACCCTGTCTGTACAACACTTTTTAATGCCCTTTTCCACATTCACAGACAGATTTTCAACAAGCCAAAGCATAATCTTGGAAAGTTTTGAAATAATCATGCTTATTTGATCATTTTTAGATGTTGGAGTTTTCAGAATAGTCACAGCTAATACAGGAGGAGGATAAATTGATAAATTGAAAGCAATTTTGGCAGTATTATCAAAAGCCTTAAAATACTCATACCCTTAAATCTTGCTAAGAAAGAAAATACTGTAACTTCATATATCAGAAGAAATCACATCAAAATGCTAACATCAGTTGCCTCTGGGGGAAGAACCTGAATGATTTTTTTCTCTTTCCCAGTTTTATTGTATTTTACTTGTCAATAGAAAGCTCATCTTACTTTGATAATCAAGAGAGAAATGGTAAAAAAAAAAAAAAATTCCCTTCAATCCAATTACTTCTGTTAAGAATATAATTTTAAAAGGAGAAAAATATTTGTATAGATAAAGATATTCTCCTTAATATTATTCATACTGGGAAAAAATTGAAAATAACTTCAATGTCCAACAGTAAGATTATTACACTATGAAAGATTATCTAGTGACTTTTAAAAGGTTTATAAAAAGTTTGAATGATACGGAAAAATATTTATGATACAGATTTTATGTTTGGTGATACAGAATTCACTATGCACACCTATATAGGAAAAAAGACTAAAAGTAAATACATTAAAATGTTAACAGTGGTCCTGCTGTGGCATCATAACTCACAGCAACCTCAAACTCTTGGGCTCAGGCAATTCTCTTGCCTCAGCCTCCCAAGTAGTTGAGACTACAGGCACTTGCCACAATGCCCAGCTATTTTTAGAGACAGAGTGTTGCTCTTGTGCAGGCAGGTCTCAAACTCCTGAGCTCAGGTACTCCACCTGCCTCTACCTCCCCAAGTACCAAGCCTAATTTTTACTTTACCAGAAGTATAGGAGACAGAGGAATGAGTTAAATAGTCCCAACAATCAGACGGACAAAGCCATTCTGGGGATATTCTACAAGATAAAGGTCTCATCAAAAAATCAGTGTATCAGGGAGAAAAAATGTTGGAGGCAGAAGGAACATTCTAGATTTAAAGATAATAAAGAGATATAACCAAGTGTCATATGTAAATCTAGATTGCTCCTGGAGAAATTGGACTCTAGAGGCAATATCAGAAGGAATTAGAGAATTATTTTTAATTTTCTTAGGCAATATAATGGGAGAATGCCCTTTTCATGTCATGCAAACTATTTTGAAAAAGTTTATCCCCTCAATATACTGTATGCAACTACTTAAAATATGTGTGCATACACAGTATGCAAAGTAAAAACTGGGAAAATGTTCACGATACTTGATGACTATTTATTGTACTATGCCTCCAATTTTTTTCTACGTTTGAAATGTTTATTATAACAATTAGAGGGAAATGATGCTCTTACAAAATTATTTGCAGATACCTAGGCTTGCTTCTGTGCATTTTGATTTAGACCCTAGAGTATCCTGAATCTTCTTAGGAGCAGAATTTTTATCCTATTCTGTCTGATGTCATTTACTGGACTTTATTTTTATGTGTATTTGGGATTTGGGAGATTATATTTGATATGTGTTTTGATGAAAGAAATGTGCAATTATTGCAAATTGAGTATGAACATTATCCGTTAGCGATCTTTCTACATCTATCATTTTTAATCAGAGTGGGGCTTATAAATTAAACATATCCTTTTAATCTGCTTATACATTACCATGCAGTGTGTGTGTGTGTGTATTTAAGCTCCACTCTGGCAATTCCCTTTGAAATATTGTTATGGCAGAAGGTTATTATAGTTATTGATCATTGGTAGAGAGCTGTAAGAGTTCCTGGGATTTTATACAAAACATGAAAAACAAAACCTACATTTATAGTCTGCCTCTGTTCCATCACCACCTAAAATAGAAAATTTCAAGGCAATGCTTCAACAGACTATGGTATCTCACCAGCATCTTTCCCCACCCCCCCTCCAAGGTCATCTAAGCCAAGGAATGGATTTTTTCATTATGGACCAAGGTGGCAGTGACAGAGTCTGGTGGCCTGTCCCATCTTTCTACCTCCACGTAGCTGGGCAATCTGAACAGGAGTCCAGTCAATCCAAAATGCGAGATCAATGCTCTAACCGAAAGGGAAGATATTTCTCCCATATCATTTCCTAAAGAGCCAATAGTTATTTTAGGGGGGAAATCCTAATAAATTTGAGAAATGCCAACGTAAGCGAAGTGAATGTGATTTCTTTACTACACGTAAGCAAATTATGCTCTGTATACCATTTCCAAAATGCACTGCCCACAAAACTCTTTTTTTTTTTTTTGGAATTCAATTTCACAGAAAACTGAGGAAAATAGCCTGGGAGATGCTGTTCTAAAATGCTTTCCTGCTTTAACATTCCGCCCCCCTCCTTTCCACTCTCACCCCTTCATTACAAAAAAAAAAAAATCTCCTTTCAAAGGAGAAATTTCAGATGGGAAGATGGGAAAGCAAAACGCAAGAAGGTTAAGTTGCCTGCCCATGGTCCCACAGCCGCAAAATGTCAGTGGTTTGGGCTCTAACCCAGGTTCGACCCCAAAGCTCACACTTCTTACCATTAATGCTATCTCGCATCATGAAATTCACTGCTTGGGAAAAGACAACTTCTTTAAAAAATGCACAGAAAATGATTTTACCTAGTCTTGTATTCTGGAATCCATAACTGATTTCTGAACATATGATCAGTGAGGCCTTTGGGTGGCTGGCATGTATCTTAGCTACTCATGAGGTTGGTTTTTTCCAAGCTCTGACTTAGGGGATAGCTCACGGTTTGCTTTGAAATGTAACCACGTGAATTATCTGTAAATCTCCAGGATGGAGAGATAGGCCATCTCTCTTGCACATTGAAATGCCTTTTCCTCATTGCCTCTGAGCACAACTAGCACAAATCTTTGTATCAGAGGCCAAAACCTCCACGTCAGAATGTAAAGGCAAGGTTCTCAAAGGACCCAGTAGGGAATGAGTATAGTGGAAAAACATTAACCTTGCCAGAAACTGCAGGCCCAAATCTGGAACTTCATTAAAAAATAATAATCCTTTGGGATTATTCTACCATTCAAAGACTCTGTCTCTAGGGCTCCTGGTTTGTCTGCTAGAGAAGAAGGGACTAATTTTTCTAACTCCTTCTTTATTTCTACCTTATTTCTAACTTACTGTGCATTCCTATGAGCCAAAAATGCAAGAAGAGATGTCAGAGACTGACAAATGGTCCTGAATTTTCTCTGTTCCAGCACCTTCCAATAGCATTCTAATGTAAGCTACACACAAGGTCAGAATTAAGTTCTCAAACCCATCCAAAAATAGTGCTACATTCTTCATTGCTGAATATCACCCTTCAAGCACTTTTTCTAGGATGAGTTTACATATGAACTTAATAGTCAGACCTTATACAATGACAGCCCTGATGACCATTCCAGAAAAAGAGTTCCAAAATTGCTCTGAAGGGCAGACAAGGTGCTGGCATCAGTGCACAGCTTCCCAAGGCCAGTACTTCAAAGGTGACCATAGTGATATTCAGCAATGAGGTATTCAGTACTTTTTCTAGGATGAGTTCGTGAACTTAATTGTCTGACTTCACATGTATTTTTCTTTATTTATTTAATTTTGACACAGAGTCTCACTCGTTGCTCCAAACTAGAGTGCCATGGTGTCAGCCCAGCTTTCAGCAACCTCAGACTCCTGGGTTCAAGCAATCCCCAGCCTCCTGAGTAACTGGGACTATAAGTACACACCACAACACCCAGTTAATTTATCTATTTTTAGTACAAACAGGGTCTCACTCTTGCTCAGGCTGAGTCTTTTGCCTCAGACTCCCAGATTACAGGATCACAGGGATTATAGGCATAAACCACAGCACCTGGCCTTTCATATGTATTTTTAAGGTTTTCAGAAGCAACGTTAAAAAAGTAAAAAAAACAGAGGGATGGAGCGAAGGGGGTGGGGTCTTGGGGTCTTGGTATGTGCCACACCTTTTGGGGGCAAAACACGATTGTAAGAGGGACTTTACCCAACAAATGCAACCAGTGTAACATGGTTTCTTGTACCCTCAATGAATCCCCAACAATAAAAAAAAAAAAAGTAAAAAAACAGAAAACAGGTGAAACTAATTTTAATATTTATTTAGTCTAATCTATCCAAAATGATGTAATTTCAGAATGTAATCCGATGTAAGAAATTTACGAGGGCTTCATTTCTTTCCATTCATGCATTTTACGTTTCCTGATTTGGGGGAGATCTCAAAACTTTCTTACTGCCCCACATATTCATGAGCACTTCTACATACTTTTTTGCTTCTAAACTTTTAAACTTCTTTGTGTATTTTACACCTTAAGAGTCACTGTCTCAATTCTTTCACTAAACTTTTAGTTAGAAATATTTGATCTATATTCTGATTTCATAAAATTTATATCAACGAAGTATATTCACATACCCAAGTTGTTCCGACTGAACTGAGCGTCGACTTTAAAATTTATATGTAAACTGAATTAAGGTTTTAGTTGTTTAGTCACACTAGCTACCTTTCAAGGCAGATAGCCACATACAACTTGTGGCTACCCTGTTAGGTAGCTGGTCAAAAGTTGTTAATGAGGCCAGTAGCGTCCCCTAGAGGGCATTATGGAAATTGGTGGAAACATTTTCTTGAGGCTTGTACTTAGTGGAAGAGCACAACAGGCATTTAGTGGTAGCCAAGGACGCTAAACATCCTGCAATACGAAGGGAAATCTACAAAGCAAAAACTTGTCCCACATCTCAAACCCTTGAATATATATAGCACCTGTTTTATAATTACTTAAGCCTAGGATATGGCTGTTGGTCTATTTATTTTTGGTGGGAGTCAGGAGCTTAGCTTTGACACACAATATATCTGGGAAAGTTAAAAACACATATAAATTAAAGAAATTTTGTACTTTGTTTTGTTCAAAGTTCTACCAAGAAAAGTGCACAATTTTGGAAAATTATTTCACTGATTAAATACTACAACTGTATCGCACAGCATCTGTACCTGTCCACATTCACAGGAGTCCTGGACAGGACATAACATCTGACTGTTTCATAATTTCTTGGGAAATCACACCCCAAGCATTTGTTAGTATAATGCATAGTATTTCATTATCAATTACTTTCCTTCTATTTCTCTGTTGGAGCAAGGGCATGGCAGTGATTTTTTTTAAGTTATAGTTGTAGGTAATTATTTAATTTGTTAACTTTATTCCACTGTAGTAAAGGAAGTTACTTGCAGAAAGCACCCACTGTGTTCAGTGGGTTGAGAGCTGCTGCTGTAGTAAGCGTGGCCGGTTCAAGCCCAAGAAGACTCTGCCACCTACAGGGCGGAGAGGGAACTGAGGCTGCAACACAGAACAGAGCTAGAAAGGAGTGGCCCACTGTCTCCGCAGGACTGGAAAGAGCTGCTTCAATTAAACAATACACACTTTGTACCTACTAAGTCCAAAGCACTCTTCTGGAAGATGGAACTATAGCAGTGAGTCAGACAATCTGGCTCTTCTCCCAAGTTGCTCACAGCAGACTGCAGAAAGGCATGTGGGTCTGGGGAGGAGGGTTAGGCCAAATGGGCAAGAATGATCCCCTGCAGAGACACTCCTGATTCATTTCAAACCTCTCTACTATCAACTCTTCAGGTTAGTTGGCTCTGGAAAACATTAAGGGTGATAAAGTTTCTGTACATTTAATTTTTTTGAAAATTTACACAAACTTAGATAATCTACATTACATAGAAAGTAATACACGAATGCATGTTTTGAAAGATAAACTCAAAATCTACAGACATAGGTAAAGAGCAAAAAGCCTCCTTTACCCTTTCTAAAAAAAAAAAAGAAAACTATTGAGATGACCTGGAAGTTGTACTTGCAACCACCCCTTTCCTCCTCCCACAATCCCTCTCACTCTTTCTTTCCAACTTGAGCCAGGCAAAATGGCTCCCAGAACGAAGGGTGTGGAGTAGAAGGGCCAGACTGCCATCCACAAGGTGGTAACTTGAGAATACTTCATCAACATTGACAAGCACATCCATGGAGTGGGCTTCAAGAAGCTGCCCCTTGGTCATTCCGAAATTTGCCATGAAAGAGATGGGGACTCCAGATGTGAGCATTGATACCAGGCTCAACAAAGCTGCCTGGGCTAAAGGCATAAGGAATGTCCCATACTATATCTGTATGTGGTTGTCTGAAACATAATGAAGATGGAGATTCACCAAACAAGCTCTCTACTTTGGTTACTTATGTACCTGTTACCACTTTCAAAAATCTACAGACAAAATCAACTAACTGGTGTTTGTCAGACACACCAAATAAAGTTATAAAACCACAAAAAAAATCAATATAAATCTAGACTATGTCCTTCCTAACATTTCATCCATTTTTTAATGCACACACATATACATCTATGTATGCGGATACCAACAGATGGTTTTGTTGGTTTTTTAAAAAATGGAAATGAAATTATATGGTATGTATGTATATTTGTGTATAGCCTTACAATTTGATTTTTTTTTTATTTAAAATTATGTCTTGGAGGCTTGATGCCTGTAGCTCAGTGAGTAGGATGCTGGAGACATACACTAAAGCTGGTGGGTTCAAACACAGTCCAGGCCTGCTAAAGAACAATGACAACAACAACAAAAATAGCCGGGCATTGTGGCAGGCACCTGTAGTCCCAGCTACTCGGGAGGCTGAGGCAAGAGAATCGTTTAACCCAAGAGTTTGAGGTTGCTGTGAGCTGTGACACCATGGCACTCTACTAAGGGTGACATAGTGAGACTCTGTCTCAAAAAAAATTAATTAATTAAATAAAATAAAATTATGTCTTGGAGATTTTCCCATGTCAATACACGCAGACTCCCCTCAATGATATTAAAATTTCATACTAACCCATTGTAAAAAATAATTCATTTATGTGTTCTTTCAGCAAATATTTACTAAGCACCTACTATGTACTTGGAACTCTTTTAGTGCTAGGAACTTAGCACTAAACAACAACGAAAGCAGCCAATAAAAGGCCAACATCCTTTCCTTCATGGAGCAGAGAAAAGCAATGTGCTAAGTAAATAATAATAAATCTTACATAAAAAGTAGTAATTTCTATGGAAAAAATAGAGCAGAGTAAAGGGAATTGAAAGTAGTAAATTCAGAGTGGGGTAGATTGCAATTAAAAATAGGATAGATGGGGCAGGCCTCACTGGGAAGCAGCCTTGAGTAGATGAGGAAGGGAGCTCTGAGCATCATGGGAAGGAGTGTCCCAGGCAGCAAGAACAGGCACACACAACGGCCCTGCGGTAGGAATTAGTTAATAGATAAATGGATCAGCAAGGACACCATTGTCACTGGAAGGAACAAGAGTGACAGCAGAGAGACCAGTGGTGGAAGGTGATTGCAAACATCTACACAAGAGATGACAGTGCCCAGAGATCAGGGTAGCGGCTGTGGAGGAATGAGAACCATGTGCTAAATATATCTTGAGAGTCATCACCAGGATTCACTCATGTTATTCATGTGGGGAGTAAGAGAAGGGAAGAATCAAAGATGATTCTGATGCATTTGTCCTAAGTATCTGAAAGGATCATGCTGAATTAACTGAGATGCACCGTAGTTGATATAACCAGTTCTTTATAAATTAACATTTAGATTATTTCTAAGTTTTCTCTACTATAAAGGATCCTGCAAAGACTCCTCTCTTACATGCATCTTTGTTCACACTCGGTTGGGTTTCCCACTAACCAGTATCCCTTCTCTTTCTCCTTTGGATAGAGCTGATCTGATTGAACCCACCAGCGAGGTAGGTGCGTGCTGGGGACATGCAAAGCAATCAGTGCATGAAGACAAGTTAAAAGAAGAGGTAGTCTTTCCTCTTTCACATTTCCCCTTTCTGCTTCAATTAAATTGTGCATTATAAAGTCAAATAACACTTGTCAGCCATAGTGTTAAGTGATTTTCAAGCATTATCTCTTTTATTCTCATAACACTATAAATGCCCATTATCTAGACAAAAAGTAAAAGAAGATTTTTTTTTTAACTTGGGGATCAAGTGTGTCACACAAGCAATAAGGGATGGAACTTGGGTTTGAACCTAGATAGTCCAGGGTACAATGCAACTTTTAAGTATAAATAAGTTCCTACATATCCCTATGATTTTTTTCCCCTTGAGACAAATAATCATTGACTACTTTCCATTTCATTGACAACAAGAATTACACCTATTGCCCTAAAAAGCAGTGCAGGGTAATGTAAAGGCCGTGAGCTTTGGAATCAGCTCTTTGTAGCTGTGTGACCTTAGGTAAATTTCTTTACCTCTCTGAACCTCAAAGAAATGGGTCAGAGCCCAGTGAAAATGAAACATGGATGGCTAATTTTCCATTGACACTTAGGAGAATAAAATCCTATTAAAAACATTATATCCAAGTGTCTTGAGTCTCTATTGAAGAAATCTACATTATTCTCTTCTCTCTTTGAAGTTCCCTGCTAAGAGTCAGTTTCCTCTGAAACTCAGTTCCTTCCCTATATCCTTTCCTCAAAACTTAAGCCAGAAGAATTGCCGTGTGACTGGAACGAGCCTATAGCCTTCTCCGGGCCCCCATTTCCTCATCTCTCAAGTCATAGACTTGAGTAAATAAACTCTAAATTCTTTCTCAGAATGAACATCCTACAACTCTATATCTGGTAGTTATGGGAAGGAAGAGAATGATGGATAGAGTGAGGATGAAGAATTTGGCCCCCTACCTATATTATTGATTTGTTCAAGGCTACAATTGATTGTCTCTCTCTGGAGGAAACACACAACTATTGCTCATGCAGCAAAAGCCATTTTTTGCCTGAGGATACAAAATGTTCCAGAAAATTTCACAAAAATTGCTTTCAAACTGTCTAAAGAGCCATAAATTCAGACCAAGCAGAGCGTTACATGAAGCCTGAGGTCTCAAACGTTTGTCTCTAAGTACTCCGCTCCTGTGAAATCTCACAGCACTTGGGAGACAAGCCTTGGACTGCTTGGTTTCACAGTCAGTTGTATCAGTAAAGGCTGGTGAGGATGATCAGGACGGGTAACTGGAGCTGAGGTCAGTCTGACCAGCCCCAGACCCAGGACGCTGATTTGTGTGGGAACGGGGGTCCCTGCCCAGAGGGGTACTAGGTGCTGAAAACAGAGCTATGGGAGGATTATATCACTCACACCAAAGCCCCTCTATCCCACCTCAGGCCAGAGACCTGGAAACACACAAATGTACCCTGCTTTCACCCCCACTCCTGGGAACCATCACTGCCAAGGACTCAGGGGCGGTAAATTCTGAGTAGGAGCTGTGATACCGCGTTCTGTCCTGACAATTAGTGGGCTCTGGGAATGATCTCTGAGCTTCCATTTCAGTATCTAAAATAAAAAACTTGAACTTTTTAACTTCTGACAGTCTGTGATTCCTTGATATGATGAACACCTTCCTGACTTACCGAGGAGATGGGCTAGCTTTTTGCAGTCTGTACCAGGATCTAGAGCTACCATTTTTGTCCGTCCCACACAATCCTTCATACTCCCCTCTTTAAGGGTCTCTTCCCCCGCTCCACATGGTCCTGGCAGGAGGCAGAAGCAGAAGACCCCGCAGCCCAGGACACAGTGACTGGGTCAAGATCAGGCAGAACAAATCAGGTGTTTGCCTGACATTTCTGTTACCTATTTTTGGCTTCAGGTGATGACCATTGTACTCTCCTTCATGGTTCTGCAGCCGGGATTTCAGCCACCTGGGGGCTGGACTAAGCTGGCACGCCCGCTGCTGGTGGCAGCTGCACTCTGCTGGGGCTGTTGATGGGAGCACAGTTCTTCTCTGAGGCCCTTCCATGTAGTTAGGGCTCCTTAGGGTACGGCAGCTGAGCTCCCAGGGGGGAGCACTCCAGGCAGGCAAGTGCAACGTGCCAGCAGCCTGTCAAGCTTCTGCTCACATTGTGCTTGCTGAAGTCCTCTGGGCCAAAGCAAGTGCCACTTCCAAGCTCAAAGTCCCTGAGGGAGTGGACGACACAAATAAATATGTCACACTGATGTTAACGAGGAGAAGTGGAAAGTTCCAGCAACTCAGTCTGTAATTCATTCATTTCACATTTATTAGATATCTTCTATGTGTACAACGTATTATAACCACCTGGCTGTGTGAAGAGAGAGGATAACTAAGACCTCAAAGAATTTAGAGTCCAATAGGGGAAATAGACATGAACATGTATGACATTAACCCAAGGCCCCCAAGAAATAATAAAATATTATTGAGATAAATAGAGGGAACAAATCATCCTGGTCTGTATGGGACTGAGAGGGAGAGGAATGAGGACATCTTCCAGAAGGGTGGCATTTAACCTGAGCCGTAAAGAACACATTATCTTTTATATACATAAAGGAGGCAAAAATGCATTCAGGGGAGCAGTCACTAAATGAACAAAGGCTAGGAAGCATACAGTAAGAGCTTAATACGTGTTAGGTGTGTATGAATGGATAAATGAATGAACACATGGTGTCCAAGAATAGCACATAGCCCAGCAGAGGGAATATGGGAGGGCATGGTAAGAAATGAGGCTAGAGAATAGATTGAGGTGTTGTTAGGATGTGCTTTGAATTCAGCATTTATCTGAATAGGGAGCCACTGAGGATTCTGGAGCATTTTACTTACAAGATCAGAATGATGTTTTTGTAGAGATCACTCATGGGCATTCATGATGAGCCTGGTAGTGGCACTCAACACTTCCCTTTACAGAACACCCCTCCCTCTCCTCTGTGGAGTGCTGCTGGCCTGATCCCACACTGGCTCACTCCACTCCAGGGAGGATCAGATGATTCAACTTGACCAATGGGAGCGCTGCCTCCCCCTGGATCACAGGGATTGGTCCAGGGATGGGCACCTGACTTGAGCCAGGCCAATGAGATGGTCTCCTAGGAACTTAGGTAAAAGTGTTAGAACATAAATCTCCTTCCCTGGTATTGCTGATCTAGTAGTATGTAAACTCATATTTGATGGAAACAGCCAAAACTTGCCTGAGAATGAAACTAACAGGGAAGAAAATAGTAACCACAAATGGAGTCTGTGATTGACTGCTTCATTTTAGTTCCTGGATGGAGCCACCCTGAAAGTAACACTCCCCTAAATTTTCAGCAGCCTTGGAAGTGATACAATCACATTCCTTTCTGGCTTGAATTGATTTTCTGTCTTTCTGTCATGAAATGATTCCTGGCTAGATATAGTTGGACACCGTGTTAATCCTTTTAACAGTCATTCACTCATCTAACAAATACATTTAAGTGCCTACTAGCTGCCAGGTACTATTCTAAGCACAAGAAATAGAGTTTTCAAAAACCAAACAAAGATCCCTGTCCTCATGGAGCTGACATTCTGGCAGGAGGCAGACAGTAAACAAAATCTGTAAGCAAAACAGGTAGAAAGTCAGATGGTGGTACATGTTCTGGGAACGCACCATGAGGCCAGGGAGCAAATGAGAAGTGTGGGCTGGAAGGAGGTTGATGATTTTACATAAAGCGATCGGGGAGGCTTCATTGAGAAGGGACTTGAACGTGGTGAAGAAGTCAGCCTCTATGGGCAGAAAGTTTCCTAGCAAGGAGAACTTCTGTCCCCAAGGCGAGACTGTGCCTGGAGGTCCATGGGGCAGCAAGTAGCAGTGTGGCTGCAACACAGAGGACAGAGGGGAAGAGCAGGAGAAGGTAGGTGTGGATCCTAAAGACCTTTTCAAGAATTTAACTTCCATTCTGAGAGGCAAGAAGCCGTCGGAGAGTTTTGAACTGAGAAGGGGCTCACTTCGATGCAGAGTTAACAGGGCTGGCACTGAGTAGAAAGGAAAGGGGCAAGAGCAAAAGAGAAGGCCGGTCAGGAGAGCACAGGGACCAGGAGGAGACGGTGTCTCTGCTCGCAACGGCAGCGTGCAGCAGGGAGACGGGCTCAGCCTCTGGGTCTACCCGGGAGGAAAACGTGAACAGGTACTGCTGGGGGACAGAACACGCGGGCATGGAAGGAAAGCAAGCGCTGGGAAGAAGCCAACACTTCTGCATAAGCACCTCAAAGACCAGAGATGTCGTTAGCAGCTGTGAAAAAGACAGGGGAGCAAGTTCAAGGATGGCAGTCAGGCATTAGTCTCTATTCTAGTAGACTGGAGGTTCCTATCAGATTTCTAAGTGGAGACATGGAGTAGCTGGTCAAATACCAGAATCTCATAACCAAAGAAAAGGTCTGGACTTGAGTCATTAATCTGCCCCCACCTTAGAGAAAGACCACAGGAAACTTGTGCCTTATCTTTTAGGTGGCAGCGTGGGGAGAGGCTCTGGCTGTTCCGTCTCTCCTGGGTCATGTTTCCCATTCCCAACTGTAACTGCTTGGGGAGGCAATGAGCACAGATGTACTTCCCTCCAGTCTCAGAGGTTGACGCAAAGTTCCAACAACCTTAGCCAAAAAGACTTTTAAAAAAGGATCTTACGTTTAAAATTCAGCTCTACTAATCCAAAAGGATAGGCATAGCCATGTGCAAAGAAACAGAAACAAACTCACCAAAGATTTCTACCTGGGAAGGCTCAAGAAACCCTGGAAATTCCCGATGTACGCAAGGCGGGGCAAGAGAAGCACCGAGGGTGACACCAGGGCTGACAGGTGGCAGGGGAGGGGCCGATTCTCAGCCTGGTGGGTTTCATCAGCTGATGAATATTGAAAGGCTCTGACAATTTTTTAGCTTAAAATAGGAACAATGAATATGGAGTGATCTTTTAAATGTTAATAGAAGCAGAATTAAGGAAGAAAATTGGCCCTATTGTTTTGCAAACAGCTGGATCTACGGAAGCAAATTTGGTGTGTATATCTGAGGATCCCTTTCAAAATATGTTTAATTAAAATAAGCAAAAACTCCAGGGAGGCTCACTGTAGGGAAAAGACCTGGGGATTTGGAAGTAGAAGATCTAGCTTCCAGTTCAACTTCTATGGCAAAACATTGATTTCTGAATGTCATATTGTATAAGGCAGATTTCAAGATCACTCAAGGTTGTTAGGGGATAGGAAAAGGAAAGAAAGAGAAGCAGTAAAAATAGAGACAAAAGCACTGACGGCTGCCATGTGCAGGTTCTGGGCAAGGTACTTGGTGGACACTGATCTAAAGCTCTTACACCTGCAAGATGTGAGATTGAGGGCTTTGGAATTAAGGTGCCCAGGTTCAAATCCCATCTGGGCCATTCACTCGCTGGGTGACCTTAGTAAGTTTATTCACCCTCTCCATACCCAATCTCCTCATCTGCAAAATGGGAATTACAATGCTTCTTGTCTAAGTAAGGAGGTTATCAAGAAGATGAAATGAGCTACTATATGGGAAGCCATTATCAAAGTGCCCAAGTATAATAAGCACTCAATGATTATTGTCATTTATTGCTATCATTTGTAATTCATAACAAGGCTTCAAGGTATGTAGTCATTGTTGCTGCCATATTATAGCTGTCAAAATTAGAGTGACCAAATAGCTTGACTAGGGTCACATGGTTGGAAAATAATAAACACCACTAGGAAGTAGTAAAGAATGTGGAAGTACTAATTATGTGTATTTTTGTATTTGGAGAGGATTGATCAATCTTTCGATTTTGTCCCGCTCAGCATTTGCATGTCTTGTTTCTCAGCTGGGATGCTATCAACTATCATCTCTGTGCAGCTGCCTTCGTCCAGACTCCTAGTTATCACTCACATGTCACAACCTCAGAGAAGCCACTGGCCATCCACCTGAAGTCTGTCAACACCACCCCCATCCGGGTGACTGCCTACGATGCCATCTATCCTGGTGTATTTTCCTTATAGAAGGTATTTACTAAATTGCTCATTTGGCTATGGTCTCTTAAAAAAGTTCCTTAGGGCATGGACTCTCTTCCCGGTGCCTAAAGTAGTGCCTAGCGCACAGCAGATGCCTTCTGAGTGAGTCATGACTGATAATATTTCTCTTGCCACCTATCCAAGCCTTCTGACCACCACCTAATTTTACTTCTCCTATAAATACTTTTATAGTCTTTCATCAGATCCATCAGCAAATGACCAAGGAGTGAGGATAAATATTCCTGCCATCTTTTCTTCTCTCCAACAATTTCTCACTCATGTTTATTTACAAGACTAACAGGACAGCATGATCAGATGTGATGTTCTCCTCTCCTGGAGGTGGGTGCTAAATTGTGTAGCTTAATGAGATCATTGCTGTTACTCATCCTAACTGTCACAGTGGCTGAACCAATATTAGGACTCATGTTGTACATGTAAGTTCTTTTTGTTCCCACACTGTTGTACCTGCAAGCAGAGTCTCTGTCAAGTTTGTTTTAATAACAGGGTTCCAAAAGGAAAATGCCAACTGAATTCATTACTAAAATTAATTGAAACTACATGAGCAGGCTGAAGTGGAGGAGATTTCCAAGAAACTTTATCTTCTCAAACTCAAGAGCCAATCATAAACTTATATCCAATGAAACATACATGCCACCTCTCACTGGAAGATAAGGGTCTCTTGGCCAGAATGCCCAGACCACAGCTTGACCTTTGTGAATCTACACTGAGATTCTTCTTCCTCTCCACTAACCAAGGAGACAGGACCTTCTTGCCTAGAGATTTTTTTTTTTGCCTTCTTTCCAATAATTTCCCCACAATATAAGAAATAATAATGATATAATTATATGTCAACTTTTATACTTTTAAAATTATTTATAATTATAATTGTACACATATATACTTAAAATTATATAAGTATAATTACTTCCACCTTGCATATATACCTTTATAGTACACACAATTACATACCAGCTACTGTTGCAATGTCTGAGATACATGAGTGATGTAGATACACTTCCTCTCTGCAATCTAATGGGGAACACAAAAGGTACATAAATCAATTAATTATACATTGTGACAGGTGCTATGAAGAAAACTCATACAGAACTGACAGGGGAGGAAACCTAACTTACATAAAGCAGGTAAGATTTAAGCTAATATCAGAAGGATAAGAGGGTCAGCTATGTGAAGTGTGCCTGTGTGCCCAACAATTGGCACATCCCCATTCAGAGAGTGACAAAGCCAAAGCTCTGGGGAGTTAAATCTCCTCCCAAATGTTACTCACATATTACGAAGCAGAGGTTTTTGTGGTCTGGGTTTTGTTTGGAGAAGCAAGTTTGAGCATGTCACATTTTTTTAAATGTTTTTTTTACTTTAAAATATTTTATTGACAAACAAAAATTTTATGTATTCAAGGCATACAAATGATGATTTGATATATGCACACATTATGTACCACTGCCAAATTAATGACCACCCATATCTCCACCCCTAGTTACCATCTTGGGAACTAATTTGTCTAACTCTGAATTACACACTCTTTCAGTTTTTATTCTGTTTCTTAAATCACAGAGGATGAATGACTGGGTCTTGATTGGAAAGAGAGGTCAAGTATCTTGGTCTGGTGTCCCCTGCCCATTGCAGCAGTGGCTGAGCGAGGCTCCCAGGGCAGCTGCAGACGAGGCCGTGGGCCCGCAGTGGGGGGAGGTGCTTGCTCAGCCAAAGTAGGAGCAGAGGGTAAGAGAGACCAGAGAGAAAAGAAAGAGGCAAGGCCGAGAAGCATCTACTGTCAGAAAATGGGCCAACAAGAGATCCAAGGAAATGTCCACGAGATGAAAACATAAGAAGAACTAATCTGAGGCCGAGACAGAATGAACCCGATTCCTCACATTCACTCCTCTTGTGGGCCTGCTCTGTGGGCAGAACTTAGATATTGGCCAAATTTCAAAGTCCATTTCCTTTCAGCTCCCATATCCAGATCGTGATGCATTGAGTGTACTCTAACACGGTGACTGGCCTCATCTTAAATGTCAGTCAGCAAATGTCCCAGCAATGGCCCTGATGAGGTCCCCGCGTCGAGTGCCAGCTTTGTTCCAGGGGTCGTGCCAGCCCTGGGAGGACAAGAGTGCAATAGCTCACCCAGCTCCCCCAGCCAGACCCCAGTGGCGGAGGCAGTGGGTCAGAAGATGGTTACAGCCCGTGGGGCAAGAACTGAGGGAGAGGGACGTGCAGAGGCCTCAGAAGCTGAGAAGAGCGCTCTTACTCCTGAGCAGGGTTTGGGAAGACTTCCTGGATGAAATTGCCCTTCTCTCATTCATTCAGCAAAAAGCTACAGTGCCAGGCGGCACCTGTGGCTCAGTGGGTAGGGCGCCAGCCCCATATACCGAGGGTGGTAGGTTCAAACCCAGCCCCTGCCAAACTGCAACAAAAAAATAGCCGGGCATTGTGGCGGGTACCTGTAGTCCCAGTTACTAGGAAGACTGAAGCAAGAGAATCGCCTAAGCCCGGGAGTTGGAGGCTGCTGTGAGCTTGTGATGCCATAGCACTCTACCGACGGTGATAAAGTGAGACTCTGTCTCAAAAAAAAAAAACCTACAGCGCCCCACAGTAGGTGCAGATACTGTGCTAGGTGCTGGGGACACAGCTGACACCCCAAGGGGAGGCGGGCGACTAATTAGATAAAGAATGTAAATAATCTGATAGGTGGCAATAAGTGTTTCAAAGAGCACAAATGAAGTAAAGTGAAGAACCTTGGCAGGCAGGGCAGGAGAGCTGATCTGGAGTGAGTGGGTGGTGAAGGAGCCAGATGAGGTAGACAGACAAGGCAGAGGCTGAGTAAGGCCTAAGGCAGGGACAAGCCTGGCCTGGTCACCTGTAGCAAGGCCAGGGCTGCTGCAGTAAAGCCACAGGTCACTGACCAGGGGCGGTGTGGACAGATGGGAGAGGAGGTCAGAGACACCAACAGGGCAGTTCAGGGGCCCTGGGAGGGATTTGGATTTTATCCACAATGCAGTGGGAAGCCACGGAAAGGTTTTAAGGATACTGATATGCTCTGATTTACATAGGGTCTCATTCTGTCACCCAGGCTGGAGTGCAGTGGCAGGACCATAGCTTACTGAAACCTCCAACTCCTGGGCTCAAGCATTCCTGCCTGAGCTCCTCAAGTAACTGAGATTTAAAGTGCATGCCACGTGCCTGGCGGATTTTCTTTATTCTTTATAGACGGGATCTTACTATGTCTGCAAGCTGGTCTCAAACTCCTGGCCTCAAGCAATCCTCCTGCCTTGGCTTCCCTAAGTGACTTACAGGAATAAGTCACCTTGCCTGCCTTGATTTACATTTTTAAATGGTAACTCTGGTCAAGTGAATTATTGACCACCTAGATTATGAGTATTCATCTTTTTTCAATATCCAAATCTTTTGTTTTGGAATAATTTAAAATTTACATAAAAGTGACAAAAAGAGTACAGAGACAACCCATACCCTTTACCCAATTTCTGCCATTGCTAACATCTGAAAGGTATTCAGTACAATTAAAACATTAACATCAGTATATCACCATTAGCTAAAAGACTAACTTGATTTGAATTTGAGCAGTTTTTCTACTAATGTATTTTTTCTGTTCCAGAATCCAGTGCAAGACAGCACATTGCACTTAGACCCATCCTCTGAATAATCTTTCTGTGTTTGAGGAAATGACCACATCAGCTAGAATCCACTTCTTTTGCTTGTAACTAAAAGTCTTGATAGATAAGGTGACAAGTGTGGACTTGGGAAGGCTATTTCTAGATGCTATTTCGGTCATGTAGGCAAGAGACAAGAGGGTCTACTCAAAAGAATACAGGGAGGAGTCATTTTAGTCTATACGGTCACAATAATTACTATTGCCTTATAAAATAAAGGTAATTTTAATGTCCAAAAATCAGGAATAGATAGCCTTTTATGGTGAATAAACTTAGTTTATTTTATTTATTTATTTATTCATTTTGCATTTTTTGACCAGGGCCGGGTTTGAACCCACCATCTCCAGTATATGGGGCTGGCGCCCTACTCCTTGAGCCACGGGCACTGCCCCGGAACTTAGCTTTATAAAAAAATTAAATGCACTATCCTAAATTTTCTCATTTTATCTGAGAGGAGTGAAACTTTTTATGGACTTATATTGATCCAGCCCACATTTAGGGATAACAATCTTAATAAAATTGTGGCTCCACAGAATTACAATCAGTCAACAAGCATTTATTTGGACATCTTCTGGATATCAGGCACTGTGAACCACATTCAGGGGATGTGTTTCCTTCCCGGGTAGAGCTACAGCCTATGTGAACATCCAGTGAATTCCAGTTTTAGAAGCATGTCATGAAGCAAGAAAAATCTTACAACTAATTACAGAGGGACCTGTTTGGGGATTTGTTACAAAGCTGATGGAACTGATGATTAAAGGCAACTTGGCATTTCAGTGCTGGCTGTAAGATGAGCACAGTTGGGGAGTGCCACGCCAGAGATGATATCTGAGGTAGGATGGGTGGCCACTCCTCTTCTTGGGAAAAAAAAAAAGCAGTCTCCTGTCAAGGTTGGAATTACTAGCATAATTTAATCAGAGGAAACCAAGTTTAGCTGGTGATTTTAGCTGCATTTCTACCTCACAAGCAGGTGTCTTTATAACCTGTCTTTACTAAAGTATCACTTCTTACTTTTTTAAAATTTCAAAATATTAAGGGAGTACAGACGTTTTTGGCTTGAGTAACCCAAATAGTGTTCTTAAGAATGCTAGAAGAAAATGGAGGAAAAACTCTCTCAGACATGAGTCTAGGTGAAGAACTTATGACTAAGACCCCAACGGTAATTAGAGCAGCAACAAAAATAAATAAATGGAACTTGATTAAATTTAAAAGCTTCTGCAACTCTAAGGAAATAATCAACAAAGCAAATGGACAACCTACAGAATGGGAGAAAATATTCACGATCTATACTTCCAATAAAGAGCTATTAACTAGAATCTACAAAGAACTCAAACAAATCAGCAGGAAAAAAATCAACAACCCCATTAAGAAGTGGGCAAAAGACATGAACAGGAGTTCTTCAAAGGAAGATAGACAAATGGCCAACAAAAACATGAAAAAAATCTCATTGTCACTCTTATTTACTTTTCCTGATCATTTCAGTTGGTCTAAGTGGGGATCCTCTGGTAGGAAATCTTAGAGCAAATGATAAAAATCTTGATCATCATTAAGAAGATTAAAAAATAACAAATACTCCTGAGTTTCTAAAATGAGCACAGTAGACAAAGACAAGCAGCTCCTCCATTGCATCCTCCCAGCAGCAGAGTGGTGAAGAGTTGTGCTGCTGGGCCTTGGGGTACAACTATGCCCTCCACCACCTGTGAGAGAGACGCCGTGGGAGGCAAAGTTGAGCCAATGGCCAGCTGGTGCTTTCCGCTTCATTGTCCTCATGCTGTAGGCTGAGAAGCAGTGGTCACTTTTAAATGGTGACTTGGGGACTTGCATTTACGATCAGCTGATGTGCTTGGTAAGAATGAAAATTACTAAATCCCCCTCCCAGGGGTCCTGTATTGGAATTCGCAGGTTTTGCATCTTAAACTCCCCAAGTTAACTTACCTGAAACCTCGGCAACGGTGGTCCCGCAGGCTCCCTGTTTATCAGTGGATGGCCAGGAAAAGAGGGAAATGGAGGGAATATCCAAATGACCTGGGAGGAGGTTTTTGGGGCGGGGAGCAGGGGGAGGCAAGTGCCGGGGGGAGGGGGGGGAGGCATTCCCATTGGGCCGTTCCTGTACCCTCCTTGCAGATAGAGAGTGGTCCTTGTTTGGAAGTCCCAATCAGTCTGAGGATGTTCTATAAACCTCACTAGTTATCGTTGCTGCTTTGGCCTAAACCTCTCCGAGGCTATTTTCCACCTTGATTCTGTAGGGCCCTTTGGGCTGAGAACATCAAAAGCCAGAGGTTACTCTCAACATTCTCCAACTTTGGCATAGAAGTCTATAGGACTACCTCAAGGCAATGAATCCTGCTGGGTAAGAATGTAGGCCCGAAAATCTAGACATTAGAGAGCTGTGTGTCCTTGGGGAAAAAAAAAAATCTCCTTGTGCCTCAGTTTCCTCATCTACAAACCAGGTTTACCACTAGGACTCATCAGGAAGCAAATGAGATAATCTGTTCCAAGCTCTGGGCATGTGCCTGGAACAGAATTAGTGCAGGATATATATTAGCTCAAATGTACAACTAGTCCCAGGGGGTGGGGGATGTACCCATAGTGCATCCGACTGACACAGAGTCACCATGCCAGGTGCGAAAAAGGGAGTACGTTCACTGGACAGCAGATGATCCTCTGCAAAGAACTCAAAGAGCCTGCGGTGCATGGCTGTGTGGGAGGCATGGTGGGGGGGGCTGTTGCTCAGAGCCCCTGCTTGTGCTGGGGTGGGAATCCTGTGTGACAGGAAAGGAAGAGAAAAGAAGGGAAGTGACAAACTGTGCATGTGTCTGTCATCATGGATGAGCAATAGAGATGATAAGAATCCTCCAAGGCTGCGTCATTAGAAAAAGAATAAAAAAGCTTATTATTAAGAAAGTGATGCTCTGGTGAAACCAGAGCTTTTAGAACAAAGAGAATCAGACTGACGTGTTTTTCAGACTGGGGATGTGTTGTTTTATTCATGATCAGTTATAGGCATTGGGGTCTTTTGCTTTCTTTTGTTTTATTGTTTTCTTGCCCCACTTTCTCCTCCAGGCCTCAGGTTGAACCCTGTGGGGAGTCTACGAAACAGCCCTTGAAGGAGGGCGTGGGGAAGGGGGAGGATATCTTGTCACAGAAGGCAATTTGTATTTTGAAGGGCTTGATTTGAACTGCTTAGAAAATACTTCAGAGGCAGATCTGCATAAACTCATCATAAATTCAACCTTCTACTTTTCAAAGGAGGCAGTTCAGGGCATGGAGAAGGATATAGACTTAGCTATCAGGCCTGGTTTCATACGAGGTTCACATTAAGGTGACTTATTGTGTTACCTTGGAGAAATCACTCAATTCCTCTAAACCTCAGTTTCCTCATCCCTAAAATGGGGTTGAGATGATAACCAACCTTCAGAGTTACTGTAAGAAAGGAGACAAATTTGGGTGGCATAGAACATGGAAGACTCATCATCATCGTTGCCATCATCAGTGCCACTATGCCTAAGAAGCGATGGGAACAACAATGACATAACTTAAAGTCAAGAACTTCCCTGATTTAAAATCATAGCAGCATTCGGAAAACACACAAATAACCTGTTTCACCCCTAACAACAGTGGGAGCCACAGGCAGATTTAATTTCTAAGTGCTCCTGTCCTTTTTGAAAAGCAGTTATTTCCAGGGCGGAAAGACTCCAGAATACACGTCTCCTTTTAAGACACAGAACCATGTTGTGTCAGAACAGACAAATTCTCCACAGCGTTTGCTTCTTACTCCCACCCACCCCCACCAACCAGTTCTCAAGTCTCCTTTCTTCCCCACAGTGGGTCCCCAAGGCACAAATGGCACAGAAGGAAAGCAATTCTGACTGGTTTCTCTTAGGTTCACCTGTTGTTTGGACCCAAATATTTGAACTTGTGCGTTCCAGTCTCCCTAGAGCTGAGAATCACTCTGAGAATGTTTCAGCAAGAGAAGAGATGCCAGAATGAGAGTAAGTTGCAGAATATAGACAAGGACCATGAGCCAAAAAAAGAGAACACATCCTCCCACTCCTCACCGAATCCCTCGGTAAACACATCTGAAGGTCTGCTGGGTGTCAGGTCCTGTGCTTGGGGCTGGACACAAGGAGTAAAGAACACAGTCTTTGATGTAGAAGTTCACAGCCTGGAAGGCAGACAGTGAGAAATGACCCCAAGGGTGTGGAGGCAGAAGGGGCATCTATCGTATCCTCAGGACTGGCCCAGTGATACCTTCTAATGAGACCATTTGACTCATGTCCTGTGACCAGCTTCAGAAGTAGGTGATGAACAGCCAGGGATATCCCCAAATATCTCTTGTCCCTGACCTGCTTTGACGCCTGAGCTCCCTGTTCAGTCCTCATTGTTCCAGAAGAAGGGAATGCCAGGACCCATGGTTGCTATTTCTTGGCTGAATGCCAGTGTCCCAGGACATCTCATTATCAGCCATGCCAAAATCCCTTTCTTTGATTTCCTTAACAGAGCTTTACAGTGTATGAGACTTCTTTTTTTTTTTTTTTTGAGACAGTCTGTCTTCCTAGGTAGAGTGCCGTGGTATCATCATAGTTCACAGCAACCTCAAACTCTTGAGTTTAAGGGGCTCTCTTCCCTCAGTCTCCCAAGTTACTGGGACTACAGGTGCCCTCCACAGTGCCCAGCTAGTTTTTCTATTAGTAGTAGAGACCTCTCACTTTTGCTCAGGCTGGTCTCTAACTCCTGAGCTCAAGCAATCCACCCTAAGTTGGCCTCCCAGAGTGCTAGGATTACAGGCATGAGCCACCACGCCCAGCTATAGAACATTTTTGTGTTTATGATATGATGGTAGGGTAGGCAACTTTGTCCCTATTTTATAGATGAGGAAGGTAAATGACGAGCCTGTGGCCTCACAGCTCAAAGGTAAAAGACTCCAAGTCAGGGAAGCCAGCAGAGAACATTCACCATCACTATTCCTTAGTAGCTAAAATAAAAGTTATTCTTTTTTGTCCAAAGTAAATACTTTGTGGTTTTGACGGGGAAAATAGACTTGGACTAGAGTTAACATCCCACCTTGCATTTTTCAAAGAGCTCCATGGAAGGAGAGGCTGAGAGTTCTCACGTCCTCTTGAATGCTCTTCCTTGGAGTCACAGCTTGCCAAACTTCTTTCTTGGCTTGGCTCCCCACCTTTGGCTTTATAGAGTCCGATTCTGTCTAGTTTTGTTTGTTTTTTTTTTTTTGGTAGAGACAGAGTCTCACTTTATCACCCTCGGTAGAGTGCCATGGCGTCACATAGCTCACAGCAACCTCCAACTCCTGGGCTTAGGTGATTCTCTTGCCTCAGCCTCCCGAGTAGTTGGGACTACAGGTACTGTCTAGTTTTTCTCCCTCTGGTCAGGAGCCTCTCCCAAGGGTTGCTACTAGTCGGCCATCTTCCCAGAATTCCCCAGTTCTCAAGTCCTATTCACAGCAGAGATGGGCCAGGCTTGTGGGCAAGGCGAAAAGCCGAGGTATCAGGGAACAGCTGGCAATAACTACCAACTACGCATTCCTGGGAGTTTCTCAAATGCCTAGCCACTGTGCAGCAAGCAGGCTTCAGCTGTGGCACCCAGATGTCCCTGTACCTCACCTGCTCCTCCATGTGTAGCTGCCACCCTCACTACTTAGGGATTTCCCCCCACACAGAGGGGAACTTAGGAATAAGTCCCCTCATGCTCTTTATTAATATTCACTGTCCACCCACAAGCCCCTGTGGGAATTACCTTGTCATCCCCATGGATGCTTTGCTGTGACCTCCATTAAATCACTGCCTTCCTGCCTAAGATGCTGCGTTCTGGGACCTCAAACCCTGGGGATGCCAAACTGACAGGTCCCCTCCTGCTCTCACAGGGGGTGCACTTCCCCAGTGCTGCATTCCAGACACCGGCCCTGCAGCTCACCACTCTCAGCCCTGCTGCACAGGGGCCGAGCATCTGTTCTTGGTGTCAGTTGGGGACAGAGTCCTCCCAGAGTCTGCACTGTCCCTGTCCTGCCCATTTCTTTCCCCAGACCCTACACCAAAGGTCCTGGCTTCTCTCTCAGGTGAGGCAGGACCTCAGCTGAAAGAGAAGACTCATCGCATGAACAGAATCAGGGAAAGTGGAGGATCCGGGCCCGCCAAAACCAACTGAACACTGCTGGATAATTTTGGAAAAGGGATAGCCCATGAGAGCATGCAAAAGTGGATCCAGAAAAGAAACCCTTAAAAATCTCTCCTCTGCCCCCAGTATCCATGTGGATTAGTTATTGAGACCTTACATGTGTATCGAATTAAGTCTCACAAGAACCTTTGGAAATAAGTGTTATTACTGACCTCAATTTAGAAAAGAAAATGATGATCACTTGCTGAGGTCTCATTCGCCAAGCTAAGAAATGAGGAGATGACCCCCTAAACCTTAGACCCTTCCCCATAACACAAGATTGAGCCCCAACCTCACCTACCCTGGCTGTGTTTGAAGGATTTACAGATCCAGGTAGCATTTCTTGCAAATCCATTGCTCTGAGAAATAATGACAAAGGATGGTGTAAGTGCTGGGTTGGTGGGGAGGGGAGGGAGGAGAAGCTGTTTTATTTTTAGATCTGTAATTCAGACTATTCATTAGGTAGCAAGGGTGTCACCCTGCCCCTTATCATTACCATCTACCTTCTAAAATAAAGAGTCAGGGCCTGTGACTTCCTCAGGGGGAAGATCCATCCTTCAAATAAACCATGGGGATGATGGGGCAAAGAAATCACCAAAGACAACTCTGGCCTGCTTGTAGAAGTCTTCTGTCATTTTCCCCAATCTTCCCAAAACACGTCCTTAGCACCTAGAGAGTCTTTTGGGATAAGAGAATTGGGACCTGGTCATCTGGGCCCCTCGTTCCTGTATGTGGGTCATTCGGGTGTCCTCAGCAGCAATACCTATGGATCCTGACCCCCTAGAATACTAAATCCCTCCTTCTCACTGTTTATATTATTTCTACATAAATTGAAAATCAATTTATAGCAATGATTGACATAGCTAAAATAAGAACCCTAATAAGAATTATAGTCAGGTGGGAATTTCTACTATGTTACTCCTAGTCCAAAATATAAAGGGTAGCTAGGGCAGCTTTATTTTGCAGGTAAAGAAAGGGTATGAAGGGTCACTCGTATCTACCTGGTGTTTACTGTGTGCCATGCACTGTTCTCTAGGTGTGGTCCTGGACCACTGCAGCAGGGTCGCCTGGAAACTGGTCAGAAATTAATAGGCCCATCCAGACTTGTAGAATCAGAAACCCAATCTGTGTTCTAACAAGCTCCTCAAGTGATCGTGAGGCATTCTGAAGTATGAAAACTCTTCCCTTGCTACATTAAATCGTCACAATGACTAGAAGTTACAGAAATTGTTGAACATTAGTGTTTCAATTTTATAGAAAAGCAAACTAAATCTCAAAAATATTGAGTGGCTTATCCAAAGCTATAGTAACACTAGGATTAGAATACAGGTCATTCTGTTCCCCAACTTCCCTCCCTTTTTTTTTTTTTTTTTTTTTTTGCAGTTTTTGGCGAGAGTCGGGTTTGAACCTGCCACCTCTGGTATATGGGGCCAGTGCCCTACTCCTTTGAGCCACAGGTGCCGCCCCCAAGTTCCCTCTTTCTTAAACATGTCTTTTCCTATTGGTAAAAATCAAGCATAACAGAGCATCTGGGAGACAAATTATCCCTATGGAAACCAATAAAATGTAGCTTCAGTTCAGTCAGGTTCAGGAAAAACATAAACATTCATTGAACATTAGTTGTCTGCCAGTCAGGTGCTATTACCCAAATGTTTGAGCACTCCCAAAATTTGTATGATGAAACATACAAATAACTCCCAAGATGATGATATTAGGAGGTGGGGGCCTTTGGAAGGTGTTTAGGCTATGAAGGCCGTTCTCTGATGGGCAGGATTAGTGCTCTTACCAAAAGGCCTGAAAGAGACCCCTTACCCCTTTCACCACTTGAGGACTGAGGGACAAGATGTCATCTCTGAGCAAATCTTCCCCAGACGCTGAATCTGCCAGCCAGTTGATCTTGGACTTCCCAGACTCCGGAACTGTGAGTAGTAAATTTCTGCTGTTTATAAGGCTCTCAACTTGGGGGATTTGTTATAGCTGCCCCAGAAAGACTAAACTTACTCTATATAAATATCTTATCTCATTTCATTCTCACAAAAACCTATGCCTAGTGCGCATTCTAAAGTCAGATCAGGCAAGTAAGCAACTTTCCCAAGCTCGCAAAGCTGGGTAATTTCCAGGGAAAAACTTGAATCCTGCTTACTTTGTCCCTGAAACCCTCACAGCCTCTCTGAGGCACATTCACACCATTCAGCAGATACACGTGTTCTCATAGCAAAAAGACCAGGAAACCAAGGATGAATGCATAGGTGGCAACAAATGAGGTCACCCTGCTGCAGGGCTGAAAATCCACTCGACAGCAATTGTGGGGCTCTGACAGAGCCAGCCACTCCAGTCTGCTCCTCCCTCCCCTCCCTTTTTCCCTCTCAAAACCACTGATTTTCCCCTTTCTCTTTGTGAGACGGGGAAGACAAGTTCTTACAAAATTGTACATGTTGATTCTCTTATTAACTGAGTATTTACCTACCTTTCTGGGGAAGCGAGGCCCTTAGGGGGTAATGGTGCCAGGAACAGGATGAATTGCCAGTTGGAGCCCTAGCAGTATTCAGCGAAGATTATCATAATGTTATGAATGCCTTTAACCAACACATACACACCCTTGAAACTGGCTTGGGATTTACCAGCAACCTTCCAAACCGATGGCTTAATTAACTTGCAGGCTGTGTATGACATGCCGTGAAATGTCTCTAAAATCAAGTAGAAAGGAAAAGTACAAAACATAGATACATTTTTATAATCTACAGTTTCCCAGCCATCATTTTGCAGATTTTATGTTTTTAAAAAACAAGTTGCTAGTTCTTTTCACTTAAAGACACAGTATTTTTAAACCTTGATTCATAAATTCAAGGAGACATAAAGTGAAAACTGTGGGTGAAAATATTTGTTGAGATAAACATATAAACAGTTCCCAAACCTAAAGGATATCTCTGTCACTCCCTAGCTTAAAACTCATCACTGGCTCTCTGTTGCTTTTAGGATGGAGTCCCAGGCGTCCCAGCTGGCAGTGCCAAGTACCTTGTGATTAGGTGGCTGCCCATGCTCCAGTCCCGGTGCCTGACACTTGTGGCACACGCCCTCTGCCCGGGTTAGGTAGGGTACAGGCAGTTCCTGAAGATCTCAGGTCCTCCCAGGCTTCATGTCTTCACACCTGTTGGGATCTCAGCCTGGAGTCTCCCCTCCATTTATTTACTAGGAAGACTTTTGTTACTCTTCCCTCAAAACTCAGCCCAGGTGCCACCTCTTCAGGGAAGTCTTCTTTGATCTCCAGTAGGGATTCTTGAGACAATATGTAACACTGGTCTGTGATAGTCTTTTGTGTCACCTGGAACCTGGGAGGGTAACAGTTTCCTTTATAAAAACATCTCTGTGTTGTCAGGGCTCAGCTCAGGGCTGGCACAAAGAAAGCACTCACAACATTGTCATTGAATGGATGATAATGAATGAACGAATGAGTGAATGGTATTCATTTTCCCCACAGCCTCCAGAAAAACTATGGATATAAGAGAATTATTCTTTCCCGATACCCTTAAAAAACAAACTGCTTCCACCTTTAAGGACTCAGATGATCCAACACAGCCAGAAACATTTGAAGGTTGCAGAAACCCTCCTCTAAAACATAGTCTAGATGAGCCCAACAGTGTCTACCAAACTAAAGATTCTTGAGATTGGGAATAAAACCAATTCTGAGCCATACTCCTGGAACTGGTTCCAGTCTGGAGTGGTCTGGAAACTCATTCTGTTTAAGCCCTTTCTAAGTTCAATAGAAGTATGTTCTGTGTGCAAGTATGCTTTTGTGGGTTTTTAGTTATAAAAGCAGTAGATGCATTGCAGAAACCTCAAACATAAAGCAGTGTGGAAAGCAGACAGTAGAAGACTATGCTTGATACTGGCCCCTAATCTGAGTCTCCAGAGCTATCCCAGCTGAGAGTATTTTAGAGCCTGACATTCAATGAGCCTGCAAGGCAAATGCAGCTCGCTGATGACCACATACAGTATATTTTCTAAAATATTTCTATTAGTTGCCTTGAAATAAAAATCAAGAAGTTTTACATAACTGATATACTTTCATGGCACTCCCAGCTCTGTAGGTGACAGAAATACACTGCCACAAACCAGCATTAAAAGTACCATGGTGTCAGTTCAGCGCCTATGGCTCAACAGGCTAGGGCGCCAGCCACGTACACTTGAGCTGGCAGGTTCGAATCCAGCCTGGGCCCGCCAAACAACAATGATGGCTGCAACCAAAGAATGGCCGGGTGTTGTGGTGGGCACCTGTAGTCCCAGCTACTTGGGAGGCAGAGGCAGGAGACTCGCTTGAGCCCAGGAATTGGAGGTTGCTGTGAGCTGTGATGCCATGGCACTCTATCCAGGGTGACAGCTTGAAGCTCTGTCTCAAAAAATAAAAAAAAAATAAAAGTACCATGGTGTCTAGCTTTTCTTGGAAAAACTAAAGATCTACCACCTGTAGCAATGATATCCCGAAGTCGAGTGTTGTCAATTGCTTAACATGAGGCATGTTTCAAAGTTATCACTGTCCATACCCGAGCCATTTACAAAGCCAGTCTGGTGCCA
>CAUYON010122787.1:0-24917 GCA_963573935.1 Arctocebus calabarensis | reverse complement strand
CATGGTTGGGAAGAATCAACATTGTTAAAATGTCTGTACTACCCAAAGCAATCTACAGATTTAATGCAATCCCTATTAAGACACCATCACATACTTTAAAGAGCTTGAAAAAATAGTGCTCTGTTTTATATGTGCATGTTTTTAACCAGATTTACTCTTTAGTGAGACAGCTGGCTGGTGGAGCCTGACAATCTGCGGGCCAGCATCCTTGGGGCCTGCCGTCGTCATGGAGCTCACTTCTCATTGCATTGGGTCTAGGGACTTGTACCTGTCAGGTCACAATTCCTCGTCACTTGATTTTCATAGTCATGTAAATGCTCTTTAGTAGAGCATTCTGTTGTACTATAAAAATATTTTACATTGCATTTTGTTTAATAAACTATAAAATAGCTAACCAAGGGTTGTATGTTTGGGTATATATCTTGATGAGACTCTGAACTACTACTCAATAATTATATCTAATCTTAACCTAATTTTGTCATTAGGGAGGAGATATTGATGACTTTGACAAAAAGGGCTGGTGTATAAACACAGACGGCAAGGCCCAGTCTGGTAGCCTGGAGCAGAGTGGGGATGTTTGGACCATCCCAACTTTGTCCATACTTGTCCGAGGTGCTCGGTGCTCCCCACTCCCCACCCCAAGATGGCTGCGTTTTGTGAGCACATTTTACCCCGAATGTGCCGTTCATCTCCCACAGGGCTCTTTTCTAAAATATCTGCTACAAGAATGATCTCCAGAGCAGTGCCGATGCTTGCAGATGCGCTCGGGTGATTTTTTTAAAGCCCTACAAAACCCTGCTCATGTTATCTCCCTTCTATTTATGTGATTTTTGGTAAACTGCATTAACTGTAAGTTGTGGCCATTTTCTGCAAGTAACTCAGTTGCGTGCTCAGTGTGACATTCACCCAGCTCAGGTGATTTTGGCTGCTTTTATTGTAATCACTGTTTAGAGCCGTATCCATAGGCAGGTTGTGCTGGTGTGTCCCACGTGTGCACAGGTGGGTGTGTGAAGGCAGCGCTTTCCCCATACAGGGGCTATGACAGGTAATAGGTAAATACCTGTTCCAACTTATACACAAGTTTAACTGAAGAACAAATGTACAGAACCTAACTGGTTTGTAACTCAGGCACGAGTGGATTGCCTGTATATGGAAAAGTACCAAAATGTCCACTTCACGGGTCACAGACATTGTTACACGTGAGTCTGAACCAGAGTCTCCAGACACTGAATTAATTGATAAGGGTTGTGACCTGCATCAGGCTTCTCAGCCACACGTGTGGCCTTCTGGGCATCCCCAGGAGAGAGCCACACAGTGGCCTGTCGAGGACCTGACACCAGGTGGAAGTCAAACACATGTACTTTCAAAGAAAATTGTCACATTAAAACCAAAATATTTTATTATAGAAGTATTTAATCCTAAAACTTCACAAGTACATAAAATTAGCAAGTTATTTGTGGAAGTAGAATTTAATAATTTTTTAGAAGGAAACAGGTACCAAAGTTATCATAAAGGGGATGAGTGTGTAACTAGCAGATCAAGGACCTAGAACCAACTCTGGGTCAGCACCTCTCCTGGTTGTCGTGTGAGGACCACTGATAGCCTTGCTGGTCATCACAGGTCCTGGTGGGTATCACTTTGTGGAAGATTAACATTATGTTTACATTTAAAGGATACTCTCTGAAATTTTATGTAATAAATAATTACCAAACACAAGAACAGATACAAGGTACAAGAAATTTTACATACCAGTAACATATTTATGGTATTTATGCACCATAGAAGAGCTCTTCATCACTGCCAGAATCAGAAATAATGTCTTCTTCAATTTCTACATTACTGGTGTTCTCTTAGAAGTTACTTTCCTCATGCCAGTAAATTTCATCACCCTCATTTCCATCTATGGCACTGCTGATGTTGCCTTTTTTTAACGATTTCACAGCTACTTCTTTTTTGACACTGTTCCATGGTCTTAGGATCTAGTCACAAACCAGGCAAAGGATGCTTTCCTGGTTCTGCCTGTGGGTGTGAAATCATCACCAGCACACGGCACCCACAGCGTCCACTCTTCCTTCACGGGGGCCTTGAAAGGCTTGTTTGCTGACACATCAGGAGGCTGCAGGTGGCTAGTGAGCCCACCAGGTGTCGCAGCGATTTGGGCTTTCGCGTCTACTGGGATTGCTTTTGCACTTTGACGTGGATTTTGAAGTGATTAAAGACAAGCAGGCTGTTTTTGAAGTAACCCTCCAGGCCTTTGTGACCAGACTTTGTTAGACCAGGTTTTCCTGCTTTCTTCTTTCATCCACACTTTTCGTGCATGTGGACAGTAACTCCACCTGGGATCTTTTATTTTGGAAACTTTTTTTCTTTTAAAGGCAATCACAGGTGTTGGCTTTTTTTCTTGTGCACAACAGTCTGGAACGACAGTGAAGTGTCCTTTCTCATTCCACTAGTAAAAACCGTCACGGGCTTTGCTCCTTTGACATCCCCAGTTCTGTTTTTTGACATCGCTTGTGAGTGGGGCCTCATCCATATGGTGATTTGGGACAGCCCAAAGCTCTAAGTCTTTTGAAGACTGATAACCTGACAATGAAATTCCAAAGCTTGATTCTCAAAGGCTGCTGGGTGTTTGGGGCAAGTTTTGTTGTATCCTCAAATGTTTTCTCTTCATAAAGTTAAAGAACCACTTAGGTGTCCCTGAGAAATCATCAAATTTTTTTTTTCCATGCAGTCCTTTTACCCTCTTGTATCATCTCGGTTGAAACAGAGATTGCAGTCTGCCACTCTGCAGGATCCCGGTGTCCACCTGCTGCTCCACCTCCGGAGGCCTGAAGGTTCCCTCACACGGCCTTCCTCTGCCTCTGCCTCTAAAGAAGCTCGTCTGCTGCCGCCGCCTCCACACTGAACACACTTCGTGGACGGAGGCCCAGTGTCTCTTGGCAGCTCTGTCCCCAAGCTCTCTAGCATGTTTAATAACTTCAGATTAAAGTTTACAGTGTGTGAAACTGTTTCGGCATTTTCCAAGGGATTTCCCAATGATTTTTGAAAAAATATTAGTTAGATTACTAGCTTCCGCTTAAAGTATACAAACAAATATATTGCTCGTTATTGGCTGAAAATGTTTTCTTTGCAAGTTCATCAAAACTCATTACCGTATTCCAGGATGTTATTTTGCATACAGATACCATTATTGCTTTTTAGGTTATACTTTTAATACATAAGCATAAATAAAAGAATTAAAAATACTTACATAGATTCAGAGTTAGTACTACCCACATGTAATGCACATCCTTTTTTTGTCTTAAAAATTGGGGCAAAAAGTGCACGTTATACACAGTAGAATATGGTACCTGTGTTAATCTGCCTGACGCTGTCCTGTCCCTTTCTCTAGGGACCCTAACCCGGAACGAGATGGTATTTAAGCGGCTCCATCTGGGCACTGTGTCCTATGGGACTGACACGATGGACGAGATCCAGAGCCACATCGTGAGCTCTTACTCACAGGCAAGTTGGTTTCCTTCTTTCAGAAGCACTAGGACCACACAGGTGGCTGAGCTGGACTGTGCCTCTCTGAGGATGAGCAATCTCAAGGTCCCTCTGCACCCTGCTGCGTTAGTCGCCACTCAGACTTGTGAGCCAAAAGACAACTTCGAGTAGGTATTTCTTCCTTTGGGCCACAGAGGCAGAAGGCATACTGAGCTATGTCAGTAATTCATATTAAATTTTCTTGGTGAATTATTTATAAAAGAGAATCTGGTAAACATAGTATTTTGAAGGACATTAGGTAGAATACTGCATCAAATTGTCTTTTGACAATTCTAGTTTTCTCCAAAATTAATAAAACTCTGTCATATTTTTCAGATAAATTCTTTTCACCTTTTTCCATAAACAGAAGTAGATCCCACAGCATCCTGAACCTCCCAGCCTAGCCTGCAGCCCACATGGCCAGTATGTGCTTGAGTTTTGTCCTTGTAACTGTTTTCATACCATATCATTTTGATGTAAAGCTCAAATGTCACATTATTTCACCTATAGATATTCATTATGTGTCCCTAAAAATAAGGACTCCTTTATTTTTTAACATTA
Organism: Arctocebus calabarensis; assembly: GCA_963573935.1. Classification (NCBI taxonomy): domain Eukaryota; kingdom Metazoa; phylum Chordata; class Mammalia; order Primates; family Lorisidae; genus Arctocebus; species Arctocebus calabarensis. The sequence continues at coordinate 20,831 of CAUYON010122787.1, read as the reverse complement.
TGGAAATCTTATCTTTTTCATTGGGGACTCATAAGAGCTATCTTAAGCTTTGAGAGCAGGAACTGTAGGTTGAATATCCCTTTTCCAAAATGTGTGCGGCCAGAAGTGTTTAAGATTCCATATTTATTCAGGTTTTGGAATAGTTGCACTGGGCTTAACTATTTGAGCATCTGTGAAGTTTGAAATGCTAAGTGAGTCTTTCCTTTGAACGTTACGTTGATTCTCAAAAACCTTTGGCTTTTGGAGCATTTAAGATTTTGGACTGTTGGACTAGGGGTACTTAAACTGTATTTGCTTCAACATGAGGATTCAGCCCAGAACTTGTACCATTTGCCAGAGATCTGCAGACAGCGAGCTCTGCAAAGTCATGCCCTGGCCCTGCCTCCTTCTGACATCCCGTGCTTCTGCCAAGAGCGTCAGAGCCATGGTGTGCACAGATCAAGTCTGGATTGGGTGGCGGAGGATGCAGCCAGCCTCAGTGGGTGTTTGTACCCCTTGGGTTCCTTACCCCTTGCCGTAATTTGAAGTTGAGATCCAGTGTGATCACACTTAGTACTCTAAGGTAATCTAAGTAAAAGACCAGTGCAGGAGATGGGAGTGAGTCAGAAATATCACTTTGTTAGGCTTTTTTCTGCCTGTTCGCTGATTTGTTTTAAATACAGTAATCCACAAAATGAGCCAAGACCAACCCGGCTCAGACCTATGTGCAGGTCTCCCTGGGTCATCAGGGCCACTGTGCTGATCCTGGACTCCACAGGGTTGTACAGGGTGGCCTCAGCTGCAAAATCCAGTGAGCCTTTTTTGTTGACAATAATTTGTTTTAGGCACGATTTTCTACAATTTTGACTAAATGACACTTTCCTGTTGTAGTTTTTCTACTCTTGATAGAATTCAAGGGCAGAATTCCACTGTCAACACTGTATTTAGTGTTTTGAAAACATTGTCTTCTATAATTGTTAACAATCTGGTATAAACTTTACTTTTGAGATGCTGCCAAATGAAAAAGTCTTATGTGTATATTGTATGTAATGTTTATGTCCAAGCACTTCATTAATTTGGATATAATCCATTTCGATACAGAGTATTTTGGAACATCAAATATTTATTAATAAAAGAAAAATCTAAAAAGGGGAAGGAATATAACTTCCTAGGAATCTTATGTCTAGATTGAAATAGCACTAGATAACAGCTGATTTTTAAAAATTTAAATTGTGTTATTCAGGAATGTGATTTTAATAGTTCTGAAATTATTTTACTAGGAAAAATTAAAAGAAAAGAAGAATAACATAAACACAATAAGTATTTAATATTTATTTCCCTCTAAGAGGACTTTAAAAATGATTTTTACTAAAAGCTGTTAGCTGATTAGACAGTCTCTTTAGGTAAAATTGATTTGACCCCTTATTTGTATTCTTTTTATTATTACGATGACAAGTCTAGCAGGTCACTGTAATGTAACACACATCTTTTATAACCTGATTACATCCCTACTGGAAGCATTTGGTGATAGAGGGCATAGTCCCTAATGTAATTTGTGTGAAATCAAATTACATAAGCATCAATAAACATAGCACAGTCCAGAGAGGATGTCTGTGGGTCTATCCTCTGCTGTAACACGTGGCGCAGGTGTGATGGGCGCTGGCAGAGCCACCTCCAGCTGCCCACAGGGAAGCCTTCATTAGCCAACCCTGGAGGGTGAGGGCAGGAGGCACTCGCCAGGCTGGCACTGCACCCAGTTCAGACTTTTCTAGGGAGGCTTGTCATGCACTACTCCCAAGTTAACTGAGGAAATGGCTGATAGTTGTATTGGGGTGGGGGTGTCCTCTGACCCCTCTCCAGCCAGAGGGTAGCAGTAAAGCGCCACCTCCCCCACCCTTCGTGGGTGAGCGTGTAGATGCCCACAGCTGGTGCTGGGCAGTGGTGGGGAGAGCGCGGTGTGTGACATGGGACTGCCCTCTGCATGCAGCTGTTGTCCCATTTTCTTATTCTCTCCCAAACAAGGCAGTCTCATTCTGAGGCTCTGGAAAGCTGGATCAATGTACGGTGTCGAGGAAAGATTTTCATACTGTTTTGTATGCAACATTGTTAAGGAAAGCTGAAAGCAAGTGTGTGTCTATTCAATTTTTCCTTTAAGCCAATGACTCTGGCTTTTAGAAGTAATAAATAATAATTATTAATGACCTAGCAAATTGTGGCCATGTTTGAAATAAATACGTTAAAAGGAAATTATCATGTTTTAAGTATTCTTGTGAATATTTTGGTGCATTGGACAACCTTGGACAGATTGAAATGCTATGTAGTGCTATGATAAAAATGAAGTACGCCTTAGTCAGTGCTATATAGGAGATGCCCAGACTCAAGCCACTTTCTTTTCCCCAGCTACTTTGCTTTTTATTTTTATTTATTTTATTTTTTATTTTTTTATTTCTTTTTATTTTATTTTTTATTTTATTTTTGAGACAGAGCCTCAAGCTGTCACCCTGGATAGAGTGCTACGGCATCACAGCTCACAGCAACCTCTAATTCCTGGGCTCAAGCGAGTCTCCTGCCTCTGCCTCCCAAGTAGCTGGGACTACAGGCATCCACCACAGCGCCCCACCATTTTTTTGGTTGCAGCCGTCATTGTTGTTTGGTGGGCCCGGGCTGGATTCGAACCCGCCAGCTCAGATGTACGTGGCTGGTGCCTTAGCCCGTTGAGCCACAGGCGCTGAGCCTACTTTGCTTTTTAAAAACCAGATGTTAATAATTCCATGGTAAATTACATAGCTCTCTTTGCTTTATCTTTAATTATGTCCCATATTTTAAAGATGCATTCTCAAGCTGGTGGAAACAATACCAGTTCAACTCCACCAAGAAAAGCCTCGTCTTCAGCTCCCAAAGTCAGGAAAAGCATCAGCAGTCGAATCCACGAGGCAGTGAAGGCCATTGCGCTGTGCCACAACGTCACTCCAGTGTACGAGTCTCGGGCCGGTGTCGCTGGGGAGACGGAGGTGGCTGAGGCCGACCAGGACTTCAGTGATGAGAACCGTACCTACCAGGCCTCCAGCCCTGACGAGGTCAGTGGGGGCAGAGGGCTGTGCCAGGGTGGGCGTGCCCTGGGGGCTCGGAGGGGGGTTGGTGGCGTCCTTAGCACCGGGTTTAGCTGGGGGCCGGAGAACTGCCCCCCTCCCCCGCCGCAGAGGCAATCCCGACCTCCCTGAGGCCTAGAAGACTGTCAACATAATCTCTTTAAAACCTGGTTACGGAAACAGCACGAGGAGAAACTCAGGGTTTACACATTTCACTAACTATTTTGTGTCAAAGCCGTAATGGGTTTTAATAAAGCTGTTCAATCGTGGAGATGTTATTACAAGCTGCGTCATCAGCATTTTCACATCTCCAAGTGACATCGGGTTTGCATGTTGAATTTCCACTCATTCTGCCAGAGTTTAGATACAGTGTATCTATGTCAAAAAAGAGCTAAATGTAAATTTTTTTAAACAACAAAAATGTTTGAATCTTAAGTACGGCAAATCAGTCATTTCAAACTGCTATCATTCTTAATTTTTAGATCAGTAACGTGTTACTAGATTTGCTCGGTCACTGTGTGCAGTGTCACGCCCCGTCCCCGCGGGGAGAACCGATCACTGCCGTGTGGACAAACCGGCCTCCCCAGCACTGCGTAAAATGGGTCATGTACGTAAACCATGGAGGGGCGCCCTCACTCGTAAGAGGTAAAAAAAATAAACAGTGTTTTAAAAAGAGTCATCTTGTAATTGTTCAACAAGTTTATTGCAAAAGAGAAAAACCTTTCCTCTATGATGGTGGCACAGGCAAGAAACAGAGGCCTCTGTCCCCCATGAGATGGCCGTGACCAAGGGTGCGGGTGTGGGAAGGTGCAGCTGGTTCACATGGTCCGGACACCTCTCCGGGTGCGGCCCAGCCCCCCCCCCGCGGCTCCTCCGCAGAGAACGTGGCAGCCTGAGGACCTGTGGCGCGACTGCAGGAGGGGCGAGCCGCACGCTCTGGGCGGAGTGAACGGTGGCCGGCGGTGTGGACTCTGCAGTCGTGACAAGCTGTGGAGCTGGGGCACCTGCTGTGATGCGGGCAAGACTTGGCAGCGTCCCTCTGGGAAGAAGTCGCACTTCCGTCACAGACACGGAAGGCCACACGCCGTGGCCCTCAGTCTACACGGGTGTCTGGAGCAGATTGGCGATTGGCAGGGCCAGGCAGTGATAGCTGAAGGGCATGAGGTTTCTTCTGCGGGGCAAATGTTTTAAATTTGATTGTTGTGATGGTTACACAACTATGAATACGCCAAAATCTATGGAATTGAGCACTTTAAATAGGTAAATTGATAGTATGTTAATTTTAAGACTAAGAAAAACATTGCCACAGTGAGTATAGATCACATGAATGTAGAATGAGAAAAATAATTAAGATTCGTATCAAAAACTAAGCTAATGCACAGGTTAAGAAAACTAAAATCTGTAGCTTAGAAAGTACTAGGGTTCTACCAGCCTGGACAGCATAGCAAGACACCCATCTCTACAAAGCAGTTTTAAAAATTAACAGGCGCTGTGCTGCACAACGTAGGCCCGACGAATTAGGCCGAGGAATGTGAAGTCGCAGTGAGTGTGAGGACGCCACTGCGCTCCAGCCTGGGTGACAGAGTGAGACGCTGTGGCTACAAAATGAAGAGAGAAAAGGCGGGGAAGAATCAAGAACCGGGGTGCTGCCGGACTGCGGACTGCGCATCCCGGGAATGCAGCCCCAGCGCCCCTGAGCAGCTGAGGAGGGAGGGCCCAGAGGCGCGAGGGCGGATGGTGGAAATACAGCCCCGCCCTGAAAGCGTGGGGATGCGTAGGCGGCAAGGACACCAACTGGCGAGTGTGAGCGCCACGGTAACACCGAACAGACTCTGGGTGCTCAGAAGTCAGCGTTCACAGCCACGGGCCTAAAGTCAGGAAAGGAGCCTCCTGGGTAACAACCAGCTGGGACCACATCTGGAAGACGGGAGCAGGTGCTCATTGGAGCGCCCCGGAGGAGCTGCACCACCCACAAGTGCGGGGGGACCCGCGGGGAGACCGGCACCCCCCAGAAGCTGCTGGGGTTCAACCCGTGACACCACCCGGAAGTGTGGCACAGGCTGCCAGGATGGAGAGTCTACATCCCGCCTCCTGAAGTGCACCCGGTGGGGAGAGAATTACACGATCTGCCTGCAGCTCAGCGCGACCTGTCGGGCTTTCTCTTTTGAAGTACTTGTCTCTTTATAGAAACAGCCCACTACCTTAGTCTCAGAAATGCTGATTATCCAGTACTCTGGTGTGGGGTCCAAAAAGTAAATCTTTGCTTTCTCCTGACTTTCAAAACTGGAGGCAGCAGCTGGAGGTAGACACAGCAGGATGGGTCACCTGCCGCCATCCAGTCTGTCGCGCACTTCGGGGTTGGCCACTCTGCGAGGTCCAGCAGTGCTGGGGCACCCGTGACCCTGAGAAGGAGCTGTGAGGAGAAGCCCTAAATGTAGCCAGTATAAGTCACTGGCTACTCTTTTGAAAAACAAGCTAACGTGTAAAGCTGTATTCATTAAAGAAGGCTGAAGGAGCAGGGTGTGAAGCTCGGTCCCTGTAGGACCTCTTGCCAGCCTGGAGACAGTGGTCCCGGCCCCCGGCAGGGCTCCCCGGCCAGGCACTGCACCTGCGAGTCCGACGGACTCCGGAGTGGAAAAAGGGAGGAAAAGTTTAGAAGGCTGAGAAAGGGGTCATAGACGAAAGTTCATCTCACTATTAGATGGATGAATTCTAGGCGGTGGTGGGAGGGGTCCCCCAGTTTCCCTTCGTCTTGTCGGAACAAGAGTCTGTCATCGGGAGTCCCACAGAGTGTATCTCTGCCCCTTCAGGGAGCTTCTCCCCCACCCCGGTTTTCAGCACCAAAATGAGAGGTTATTCCAAGACATGAACGAAAGGACGCAGAGTCTAGGTTCTGTGTGGGCAGCGTTGCCTTTATCGATTCGGGTCCCAGCGAGCTGAATGCTACAAAAAAAGTCAGCTGTGGGTTAGGTCGGGTGGGAACGAGAGCTGGGGGTGCGCCCTGGCGCGCAGGACGGTTCCACTGGGGCAGTCCCTGCCTCGGCCCTATCAGTCAGTCCTGGGCTCCGCTAGGGCTGGTCACCGCGCTGTCCCTTGGCTCCCCGGCTCTATCTTCTGTTCGAACACCGGTCCTGGCGCAGGTCCTGCTTTGCGGGTCAGGGCGTGAGCCTGGCTGTGCACCTGCGGCGCTACCGCCCCTCGTGGCACGTTCGAGCCGGAGCCTTAAATGCCGGCGTTTCAACTGGCGGTGTCCCAAAGTGAGGAGGAATTTAAGTTCCTGCTTGTGAGTAATGTTGCCGCTGCCTTCGAGAAAATGTCAGCATCGTCTGTGGAAACTGGAATTAGTGAGGTGTCAGCAGTTTCTGAGGTGCTCTGGGACATAACTCGTAGTACAGTGGGGACCTTGGGGCGCGCGGGGTGGCAGCACCCTTTCCTCGCCCGTCCTGCCAGGGCTCCGGGACTCTGGCAAGATTCCGACGACTGTTGTCTGCACTGTTGTGTACACGGCAGGTGTTGTCTGCACTGTTGTGTACACGGCAGGTGCACCTGTGACCTGTAAAGATCCCTTGTAGCCAAGGTCAGTCGCACTCGTGGAATCAGAGTGCGCGCATGTGTGAGTCTCCCAACTGCTAAGTCCAAGGTGTGTAATTCAGCAATCTTTAGCATATTTGGGGATCAAAACTGATAAGATGAGTAGTGAAAATATATAAATTGCCTTCTCCCTAGTATTCTAGGCTAGGCTTTGAGACAAATATAGGAACTGCTTTTTGAAAGGAAGAAATTCTTTTTTTCTACAAAGAGTTGAGCACATTGTTTTTTCTATTACAGCGTTCTAGAAACTCTCCAAAATTCCATTTGATTGCGTGTTTTAAAAGAATTATTTTCCAGTCATAACATTGAAAGATTTTTCTTAGGCTAGGAAAATTTATTTGCAAGTTTTAAAAATATTTATTATATATTTGTCTTATTACTTGCCAAAAATAGATACAAATTTTGTTGAGAGTATATGGGATTTTTTATCTTTAAGTCTTAAAAATATTTATTATATATTTGTCTTATTACTTGCCAAAAATAGATACAAATTTTGTTGAGAGTATATGGGATTTTTTATCTTTAAGTTTTAAAAATATTTATTATATATTTGTCTTATTACTTGCCAAAAATAGATACAAATTTTGTTGAGAGTATATGGGATTTTTTATCTTTAAGTTTTTATGTAAGTTATAATACTTTTTTGTATATTAAATTAGGAATGCACAATAGAGTTCATTGATCAGAGATCACTAAGAATTTACAACAAATTATAACATAGAAACTGCTGATTTATGTTTAAATTTTTTGACTTGTTTAATATTTCATACTACTTTGGAAACTGGACAATGATTAAAAGCAGAACATTAAATAACCTTTTAAAAATCCCTAATACATATTTTAGATTTGAAAATGAAAACAATAGACTTCATCATAATTTTTAAAGAGCTCTATTGATGCAATGTTTGCAAATCCCTGAAGCCTCAGGAAAATAATCTAAATGGCTCATTATTTAGCTTATTGAACTTTGCTGCAGTTAGGTTGACGGATGATAGCAATGTTTCCCAATCACCAGAGTACCATTTTAAAAGCATTTTTTATTGAATAAAGCGCTTAGAATATTGCACCCTGGAGCTTTATTTAGAGGAACGGTTCAATTGATGTTTTCTGTTTAACCTCAGCTTTGACCTCTCACAGCATACATGGTTAATAAGCAGCATTATCATCTAAGAAATGTAGCTGGGTCTGCTCATTTGGTACAAGCACATAGGAGCCTATTTGTGTGTGGCTCTTGTGTCATCGTGGTCTTGAGAAATAAAACGTAGTGTATTAAGTGTGACACCCTGGTTTCCACAACTGCCACTTTGCTCAGTGAAAACGGCCTGATTTTCAAGTTCCTGGAAGCAAAAAGGATTTTTTGTCTCACCTGCACATGTGCATAGATGAACTTTTATTATATAAATAATGGAATTCTGGGGGAAGTAACTTTACATGGACTTCAAAGGTCCTGTGAGGCATAAGCACTAAATATTTGCAGTGACAAGGCAGCTGTGCTGTTTGGTGGCACTTGGAGGGGTAGTCGGTGGTGGTGATGTCCAAATGTGAGCCACTCTTTGTGTGCAGTGTGGACCTTGCTTATGATAAGTGTTCAGTGTTTCATTTTCTCCAAGTAGAAAGCTCTGCTTGCCTGTTACTTTGTCTCTACAGACTCAGCACAACAAACTCCAGCTGAGCAAATGTGAAATGCTCCCTGGAAATTCCTTCACAGAATTAAAATTCAGCCTCTCCATGTCTCAGCACACATCCAGCGCAGCTGCAGAGGGCTGGGGCTGAGCTAATGGCGTCAGCGGTCACGGAGCACCGAGGTTGCTAGCTCCTGTGGTCCTGTAATAGTGTGGCAGAGACCTTGAGGCCTCCCTTTTGGTGCCGACAGGTCCACTGTCTCACTGGCATCCTCTAGCCTCGCTGAGAGCTGGGAGCCCTCTCGTCACCTCTGTGGCTTTGTTCTCTTACACTGGAAGTTCTATATTTAAATACCGTTTCAGAACGTAGCTATCATCGCCTCACTCTGGCATTTATGTGCAAGAATCAGCTAGGATTAATGACAGATCACAAGTGGATTGTTTAAAAATACAGGGATGTCACATCCTCAATAGCACTGCTTTTGGATTTACAGAAGTGAGTGCTAATGTGTACGGCATGCTGTATTTTTTAATTCATTTTATTGTGTGTGCCTACAGAAGCAAGACTAATTGTGGTGTTTTGTCAATATATTTGTGAGGAGCAAATCATTGTCAGTGACATGAAGCCCTCACTCAGTGACCTTCAAGACCAATAGAGAATAAATACTACATAGCCTGTCTGTGAATATTGATTAGCAGTTTTTCCAGATGATAGAATTACATTTTGTGTTAAGAATTCTATTAAATTATAAAAAGATCATAATAACTACAATCAAAAATGGTGAAATGTCAGTGATTAAATTTGATTTATAAATTACATTATACAAAGAGTATAGCTGGCAGCTACATGTGTATAATTGCTAATATGATAAAGGAAAAGTTTCCCAAGCTTTTCAAGAATAATGGCACAGAAATTTCAGACTTCACAATGTAGGGTATACAGCACAACTCTTGGGTGAAGGACTTGAACCTGGACTTTGCCTAACACAAACAGTGTAAACTAATCATATGTACTCTTATATTAATCAGAAATTGAAAAAAATAAATTTCTAAATAATGGTACTGTACAGACTTTTTTTTTTTTTGCAGTTTTTGGCCGGGGCTGCGGGTTTGAACCTGCCACCTCTGGCATATGGGGCCAGCGCCCTACTCCTTTGAGCCACAGGCGCCGCCTAGTACTGTACAGACTTAATAATAAAAATTGCCTCATATTTTATTTTCTTTCTTACTCTTGAATATACTTTCCCATGAAGGTTACTTAGTGTGGAAAGTGTAAAAATGTAAACAAATTGCCTGTGATGAAGGTTACCTCAGTGTGCTTCTCAGTAGGCTGAAAATGAGCTTTAGCTTAGGCTCCCACTTAAATATATCTTTTAATTGACATTTTAATTAATTTTACCTTTGCATTATTATCCATAATCACATTGTTAAAAATTTCTAAAAGCTCAATAGTCAGAGAAATACTAATTTGAAATATACTAAGACTTTAAATTTTCATATTTCAGAGAAAAATGTCTTGGCAAATATTTTCTATTGTAATGTCAGGCAGCAATTAATTCCATATTAATACAGGGTGGCCACAAATTTATTGTGCAGTTTGAAATAGTGTACAATTTGAAATAGTGTACAATTCAAAATTTAAATTTCACTAACCTTTCGGACACCTATATAGAAACACGTGAGAAATATGGGAAAATACTCTCAGGTTTTCATTTGAATACTGATAAAATTGCTTAAAAAGATAAAGCCTAGTGACAGTTGTGGAAACTCTGTGCTCTTATGGTGGTGCCATAAGATTTGCAAGGAAAGGCAAGTCTCACCACCTCTGGCCAGCCATGCGTGGCAGGCAGTGCAGGCCCTGATGCCTCTGGCATCCTGCCCTCCTCCAAGCCCCAGGGCCTCTGCAGTGTAGCCGTGCCCAAGACACCTGAGAAGCGCACCCGTACAACAGCTTTCTCTCTGCTAGACCCTGTTAAAAACCACCACATTTAAGGCACAATCAAATATAGAGAATAATGACCCAAAAGACACCGTTGTGAAGAAAGCAGAAATCTAGAGAGGTCTTTGTACACAACAGGTTCTCTGCCAGCTGTGGTCTGCAGACAGCAAACAGCGGCGGGGGGCAGTGGGTGGTGGCCTTGGCATGGACACCTCTCTCTCTCAGCTCCTGGGGAGGCCTGCAGGTCAGCCCAAGGGTGTATGCCAGGAGGAGTGAAAAGGAGAAGGGGGTGGCAGTGGCTAAGAAAGTATTAATTCAAAAGCTGATTCTTTGAGAGACAATGAAATGGAAAAATCATTGGCAAATAATGGAAAACAGTGAATAAGCATTTTCACTTATAATAAAATAAATGACACCTACAGAATTGCACGTGTTAAACATGCAATAGATGAATAGGCTTAAATTTTTATGAAAGAATAGTAGATACAGGCCCAGTGTTAATATTTTTGAACATCTCAGTAAAATAATTGTGTTCTGAAAAAATATAAACTAACTCAGTTCAGTCTAAAGAATCCTGATTGGACCAGAAAGGAAATTCAAAAATAATCACCCAACATAGCTTTAGAGCAGACGGTTTTATAGGTCAGTTATTTTGAACCACTAATAAACCCCACGGTATAAAAACTTTTCTGGAGCAAGGAGGAATGTTCAAAGCCTTCTAATTCATTTTACAAACCCAGCTGAGTCCTACATTCTGAGATCTGACCAAGAGGCTGAGCGGGGTGACTCACTCTTGTAGTCCCAGCAGTTTGGGAGGCTGAGGTGGGAGGATTGTTGGACCCCAGGAGTTCAAGGAGTTCAGGGAGCTGTGATTGGGACACTGCACTCCAGCTTGGGGGAACAGCAAGACCCAATCTCTAAAACAGAAAATGCATACATACATACATAAAATCTGACCGAGATACCATAAGTAGATATGGAATAAAAGAAATTTAAGGCCAAGGCAGAAGAATCACTTGAGGTCAGCAGTTTTGAGACCAGCCTGAGCAAGAGCAAGACTCTGTCTCTACTAAAAATAGAAAGACTAGCCAGGTGTGGTGGCAGGTCCCTGTAATCCCAGCTACTCGGGAGGCTGAGGCAAGAGGATCACTTGAGCCCACGAGTGTGAGGTTGCCATGAGCTCTGACACCACAGCACCACAGACTCTGTCCCCCCCCCAAAAAAAATAAAGAAACAAAAAATTTAAATACAAATCTTACGAATAGAGATACAGAAATCCTAACAAATGATGTCAAGTCAAACTTTTCGGTATTTTAAAAGAGTAATACACCATCACCAAGTAGCATTTATCCTGGAAATGCAGGAATGATTCACTATTAGAAAATATGTTAATCTGGCTTTATATGTGTAAGTCAGAAGTTATTAGAAACTTTAAAGAAGGCATTTAAGTTAAACTTCAGTACACATTTCTAATCAAAACCAACCAGTACCAAAATGTCAGAAAATACTAAATTCAAAGTAGAAAGGTGCTCTCTTAACATGATATCATTGTCACTGTCACACCAAATGAAGTCTATAGTCAATGCCCTTACAGCAAAAAGTGACAATGTCTGGTGTCACCAATACCACTTAATGTTGTCATGTGGAGAAAATTATTAAGATAATATTAAAAATTATCATTTAACTCATGATTATCTAGAAAACAAAAAACGTCGTTTACAGAACCATGAGAATTCACAAGACTTCAGTAAGTTGTCCCAATAAAAACACATGTCAAGATATGTAACTATCTTGTATAGCAACAGCCTGTGGTGTTGACAGTTACATTCCATCCTCAAAGCCACAACAATGAAAGTGTTTAATTATGAACCTGTCTAGAAATTTATGAACACTAATACTAACATTTACAACTTCTTACAGACATGTACTCATTTATTTCTTTGAACAACTCTGAGAGAGATGCCCTTTTTTCATTAATGAGCAAATGATTCAGAGAGTATTTGAGTGTCTACTTCAAGGACAAGAAAAAATTTTATTTGTTTTGTTTTTGATGCCAGAACAGTTGTTCTAAGTATAAACATCAGAGGAATTTTAAACACACTGAAGTCTGCATCTCTCGCAAACATAACTGACCCAGAACCTGCAGAATTAAAAATTCTTCCCAAGTAACTGGTCTGTTTAAAAACAGTTCATCTGTATTATAATTTTTTCACTAAATGTATATATTGAAGTAGACATTGTTTAATAGATTTTGAAGTAGGTACACATTTTTACATTAGAATTTTCTGTGAATCTATATCTTAGTAGCACAGAAGAATCTCCTGGAAAGAGCACTAAGCCAGAGCCAGAAAATCCTAGTTCTAGGTGGCTTTTGAGAAGCCACTTGTCCTTCTCAGGCGTCGTTTACCTGTCTGTGGAGAATGGGGCTGTGTCTGTGCATCAGCAACTTCAGATTTTTCCCAGGTCAGCACTCCAATAGTGACTGAAATGTCCCAGAGCTATCTTAGACCCTACTCCACTAGTGAAAAATGATTTTTAATTAAAAAACCTTTCCAGAAAGGAACTCTAGGCACAAGCGGTCCTTTAGAAGTAAATTCCCTCAAATATTTAATGAGGAAATCACTCCAGTACCACACAAAGTCTTCCAAAGATGTAACAGAGAAAGGAACACTTCTTGCCTCACTAGTACCTCATTCCGATATTGAACTGATATCAAAATCAGCCACAGCCATTCTCAAAAAATGACAGAACAACCAATATCAATTATGAACAAAGAGGCAATAGCTTCTGATGAAATACAAGCAGGTCAAGTGGAGCTTTCCAAAGAGTGCAGAGCTGTTTCTGCAGTGCGAAGTCCATCCATGTAATTTGATCACCAGCAGCCGAAGGGGAAATCCCTATGATCATCTGAGCAGATGCAGGGAAACAAGAAACTTAGAAATCAAACAGTTAACATGATACTTACTGTAGAAAAACTGAGTGTGTTTTTTCTAGTGTGTGGGATAAGGTGATATCCTGTCTCATCAGAACTGCTCGTGGCTGTTGTGCGGGTGTTCCCAGTGGGGCAGCGGGATGAGGAGGAGAGATAGAGGCAGACGGATTGCAGAGGAAGAAAGCAGATGCTTCTTTTTTCATAAATGGCACAGTTATCTCCATAGAAAATCCCGAAGAGTCTACAAAAACCTGCTAAGCTTTACAGAGTGGGTTTGCGAAGCTTGCACATTGTCACATCCATGTATAGAAATTACTTGTATACTGATAGACTAAAAATGAGGAATTAGAAATTAAAATTTGAAAATGTACCATTCTTAAAAGCAAAAAATCGAAATACATAAGAATAGATCTAACTATATGAGTAGGATTTAAATATTGAAAACTATAAAATAGTAAACAAATCAAGTGTCTAAATATGAGTAGTATATTATGTTTGTAGATTGAGACATTTTATTCTCAAGACGTCAGTTGATTTTTTTATGAAGATGTCAAGGAATTCAATGCAGAAAGGATGACCCTTAGATAGTGTCCAGAACAATTGGACAGCCAGTGCAGAGAGAGGCTCCCCAGTATTAGACACATAAGTTGATCTTATGCAGAAATTAACTCAAATGAATCATAGGCCTAAGTGTAAAACCAGAAGTATAAAATTTCTGGAAGAAAATATAGGGAAAACCTTTATAGCCTTGAAATAGTTAGGCAACAATTTTTTTAGGTACAAAAAGCACAGATTCTAAAAGAAAATGTTGATAAATCTGATCCCAGAGTAAAACTTATGTTCTTCAAAGGATATTAAGAAAATAAGCCACAAAGACTTGTAGAAAATGTTTGCAAAATATATACCTGGTAAACTGGATATATAAAGAATTCTCAATTAATGAGCAATCAGTCAAATTGAAACATTAGCAAAAGATTTGAAGAGCTGCAAGGTCTGACACTGAGTTCTCAAACCTGCCACCATGTGCTTATTTTGGCAGCACTGTACGAACAGCTCAGTAAGGTTCCGTGACCCTAGTATGTCAGTGTCCACAGGTGTGTTTGTGTTGACATGTGGCAGTGTCTTGCTGAGTAGCACTCATTATTGTCATGGTGTATTTTTGTGCACCATGGCAAGAATGTCAGAGCTTAAATTAGAGTAATGAACAAACATTCAGAAATTTCTTATTAAACTTTGCAAGAGTGGAAATCAGGAACAGGTTAGTCCAAGTTTATGGGGATGATGCCGTGAAGAAAATGGCAATGTACAAATGGATTAAACATTTTTCTGAGGAGAAAGAAAGTGTCACTGATGAAGAGAGGTCAGGGTGGCCAGTAACAAGCAGAACTGAGGAAAACGTTGCAAAAATTCTTTGAATTGTGCATTAAAATTGTTGACTAAGTGTGAGAAGTGTAGTAGACCAAGTAAACGTTGATAGAGAAACAGGAAATCTTAACTGAAAATCTTGGCATGAGAAAGGTGAGTGCAAAAATGGTCCTGAAGGAGCTCAGTAATGAACAAAGGCAAAAGAGAGTTGAAATTTGCCAAGACCTTTTGGAAGGACAAGACGATGTTTGGGGCTGTGTTATCACTAATGATGAAACTTGGGTGTACCAATATGACCCTGAAATAAAGCATCAAAGTGCACAGTAGAAGCCAGTTAATTCTCTACAATGAAAAAAGTTTCATCAGTCCAAATCAAGAGTTGAAATAATGTTGCTAACCTGTTTTGATATCACAGGGATTGTTTTCATTATGAATTTCTAGCAACTGAACAAGCAGTTAACCAAGTTTACTGTTTGGTAGGGCTGAAAAGGCTGAATGAAAAGGTTAGACGAAAATGGCTGAATGTTCCACTAACAACTCATGGCTCTAGGATCATGACAATGCACCAGCTCTCACAGAACTGCTGTGAGGGACTTTTTTTAGCCAATACACAAACAACTATATTGGAATATTCTCCCAACTCACCTGATCTGGCCCCCAATGACTCTTTTCTTTACCTGAAGATAAAGGAAATATTGAAAGGAAGACATTTTAATGACATTCAGGACATCAAAGGTAATAGGAGGACAGCTCTGGGCTCTGTTCTGCAGGAAAGCTGGAGATGGGTATCAGAGCCTGAAAAATAAAAACTGAGCCACAGACATATCTTAGAGCTGTTAAATATGGATGTCTCTTTTTAAAGATGTGTAAACTTGCCTCCAAAGGTTGATACTAAAATACTCTTACCTATATGTAAGAATTTAAATGTGAGTCAGTAAGAGGGCATACAGCAAATTAAATCTGGTGGCATCATGCTTTTCATGATGAATGCTTTCCATTGCATTATTATTTTCATTATTTCCTCCCCTACTTTACCCCATTTGGGGAAAAAAAAACCTTCGTGGATTCTTTTTCCTGTTTAAACAATGAAAATCTCTCAGGGAAGCTGTCCCAGCTCCATGCTACAGCAGCAGTCTGGGCTGTTGGGAACTCTGTGAAAGGCCCCTTCCGCCTGAATCACCCTCTGTTTCTGACGTCTGCATATGCAGTCGGCACAAAAAGATCTGAGGAAATGCAGCAAGGAGTCTTTGGACAGTATTTCAACATGATTCATTGCCAGAAATAGGGCTTGGGTGACAGGGATTGAACTGTGGTGGGCGTGACGCTGCACAGGGAGGTTCTGAGAACACCTCGCTGCACATGTCGCCCACATACAGCTGTATCCATTGACTTAATAAATTCCTTATAAGCTACTTTACTACTTTGAGGTGAGATCAGCATTTTGTATGCAAAGAAATCCTTTAAAGCAAACTAGTAACTCCCAAGGAGAAATTTACCTTTTTAAAATTCAAGAGTCCCTGGGTGGTGCCTGTGGCTCAGCGAGTAGGGCGCCAGCCCCATATGCCGAAGGTGGCAGATTCAAACCCCGCCTCTGCCGAACTGCAAAAACAGAAAAATAGCCGGGCGTTGTGACGGGCGCCTGTAGTCCCAGCTACTCGGGAGGCGGAGGCAAGAGAATCGCCTAAGCCCAGGAATTGGAGGTTGCTGTGAGCTGTGTGATGCCACGGCACTCTACCGAGGGCGATAAAGTGAGACTCTGTCTCTACCAAAATAAATAAATAAATAAAATTCAGAGTCCAGATTGCTCTGAGTAACTTTCCCAAACTGTTCTGAGGGCCTAGGAGAGCCCTGATGTAGGAAGCGATGAGAATGTGACCCTTTAATGTTTGCATGTGTTGAGAATTCTACTCAACTCAGCTCAGCGCCCGTAGCACAGTGGTTATGGTGCTGGCTACATACACCAAGGCTGGTGGGTTTGAACCTGGCCCTGGACAGCTAAACAATGACAACTGTAACAAAACAAAACAAAACAAAAAATAGAATTCCACTCAGCTTTTCCACATTTAAGTTACATTAAGAGGTTTTTAGTTTTCATTCATTTAGGAAATTTGTTTTTCTTATTCCTGAGCCTGCGTCAGTGAACATAATAAATACTGGGAAGGCAGCAGCTGAAAGGAAGCACCTTGCTGGGTGCACCAAGGGTGGGGCGGGCCACAGAGGCAGAGCGTGCTAGTCGTGGGGCTGAGGACACAGACAGGACTCTGATCAAGCAGTTGGTGACCCCTTCTGGAGACACACCAGGCATGTGGAGTCTTGGGCTAGGCCAGGAAAAGTCAGAGAAGGGGTCTGTTATATGTGTATTTGGCACTGGTCTAGCTGCTGTCCATCTTTGTAACTTTCCTCTTATTAGAAAATAAACCCCACTCGTGCTTGTATAGCTGGACTCTGAAGTCAGAAGGAGGAATTTTAGCAATTGTTTTTACTAAGTCTGAATATGGGGCTTCAAGTTGGCTGGCAATGTATACACTCCTAACTGCCTGCACTCATTACTTAAAAAATCTTAGCACACTTTCTAAGGATGCTGATGGTTTTATATTAATAGAGAGCTTACATACTTTACAAAAGTATATATAATTTCTTAAACATCTTTAGGAAGAAAGACTCAAACTGTCAATAGCTTTGACGTTTTCTTTCCTTTAATTTCTACTTTTGATATCACTGGATGTAAGTCATTCTAAGAGCCTTCTAAAAAGAGCATCACTCATATAGTTCACGTATACGAAGAAAATTCACCAGAGGTTCCCTTCACCCAGCCAAATCCCCTTGCGTCTCTGCTCTAAACCACAGTACTCACAGCACTGCTGGAAGTACTGCTGGTGCCCATGGCAATCACTGTTTCCCGATGTGTCTGGAATTGTCTGACTGCGACGAGGAAGACCAGGTCTTTATGTAGCACTGAGCACCTCGGGTGCCTTCGCAGGGAAGTTTCTAACAGCACTGCATGTCCTCATCTGAATTATGTTCCTTTGTAGTTATTTGTTTATAGAACTAATTCAGAAATGTTTAATTGCATATTATCAAAAGAATTCTGTCTAATAATAAGTTACATGAGGACAGTAATTAAAGCATGGGATATCTTACGAAAGAGGTGAATATTCTTTTTCTCTCCGGTTGGCCTTCGATAGAGTTAATCTAACTGACTAAAGAAGATTGGATGAAATGCTGGCTAGGTATAAGAAGCCGACTCGCATGGGGGTGTGAAACCAAGCATAAACTGAATAACACACAGATGTGAGTCACCAAATATAGAAAGCCCAGTTCTGCCTGGGGTGGGGCACCATGAGATGGTAGGGTATTCGTGGAAAGATGCAATTTACAGGTCAAAACGTAATAGTAACCTTTCACTGTGTGAATTGATCCTTGGAGTATTGTGGATCATTTGCAATTTATGGAGAAGTGGTATTAGGAAAACATCTTAGAACTTTGCTTTCATTTCTTATTTAAAACAGTGTTGCAGAGTGTTTCTTGGGTCCTTGGACACGTAATTTCTGTTGGCTTCCACGCATTTTGTTTTGGTGCCTTGGGGTAGAGCCTATTGCTAATACTCTACGTCACGGTGCTGTGCTGTCTGTCCATGGTGTGCGTCCAGACCCAGTGCTCTTCAGGCTGGAGAATGGCCGAGGGCTCACATTCCAACTGGGCCAGTGATGCACTGTTCACACTGGACGCGAGCACAGGACCTTCATGTGGCAGTGTCCTGAGAAGGGCCGCATGGTCACCTGCAGCCACCATCCGTGCAGTGTAGCGAATGTCAGCATGCACCACAGCTGCTGCTTGGCCCAGTGCTCTACCAGCTTAAGGTCCTCACAGATGGGTTCTCTCAGCCCAGTCAGAAACCCAAAAAGGGCAAGCAAGGAATTTCTAGGCTGCAGTTTCTCTCAAATCACAACTTGATTAAAAAAAAAAGAGAGAGAGAGAGAACAATATAGATAAGCAGACCCTGTCCCCATAGTCTGTGAGGACGCAAGATCTGTCACTCTCTGTGATTCATCTTAGGGGAGGAGGGCACAGAGATTTTAATAAAATACTTAGCCAAAATGGGCAAGAGTCAGAATTTCCTAATTGCATTTATTTTCCACAAAGGACAGAGGCATCAACTACATACTGAGAAGGGAGCTTCCAGTGTCACAGGAAAAGACCAAGGTGTCTCTCAGACTGCTATGACACTTCACAAGGTCTGGCCAGCCTGAGACACAGTAAGAAATTCAGGGCTTTTGCTTTATTCTTGTTCTATGTTTTATCCTATCTCTTTAAACTTAGTATTCCAGCCTGTTGAACACATTATCAAATTTGAGGTCAACCATTGAGCTATTTATGCCTAACGTTCCATTATTGGACCAGTGGTGCCTGGGAGTCAATTGTATCCTCTCGAGGTCAATGCTGAGGTCCAACCTTCTCACACATCTGCCTCCTGAGAGTGCCTGTCATCACACAGTGCACAGAATTAGTCTGCTGCAGATACTAGCATGCTGGGACCTTAGCAAAAAGTGATGTAAATTTTCAGCATAGTTGAATGAAGAACCATTCAAAAACAGGTACATAAACAATTTTACTGCACTACATCTTATACTAGTAATTTTTTTCTATTACTTCTCTACTAGTTATGCTATTGTGCTATAAAAAGAAAATACTGAAGTTGTTGCTATTGGAGTAGTTACAGGTATGACAAGGTGCGCGTTCCAGTTTTGGAGCACTAGGCAATACCTTAGCCATTAGGACTGATAAATCTTTCTCCCATTTTTAGTTGAAATCACCTTACAAGTCTCAAATGCCTCGACCTCTTGCATTTACATGAAGTGCTGACCTATTAGAGGCGGGTAGCAGCACAGAAGCAAGTGCGAGTGTGATACAGCTGCCTGAAAAGGCTCCATCACCTGTTTCTGGTGAGGACTCGGAAGATGAAGAAGATGGAGTGATAAATAATCCTCCAGGTTCTTTGTTGCGTGCACTTGTGTGTCTTATCCAAGGTGGTGTGATGTTGAGCCTGACTCAGGTGACCTCTCTTGTGCGCTGAACATGACTCTCCTGGAGATGAAGTTTCATCTACATCCATCTCCTGTGCAGCCCCCTCCCTCAGAGAAAAAGAAAGTGACAAACA
The DNA here is from genome assembly GCA_963573935.1 of Arctocebus calabarensis. Taxonomy (NCBI): domain Eukaryota; kingdom Metazoa; phylum Chordata; class Mammalia; order Primates; family Lorisidae; genus Arctocebus; species Arctocebus calabarensis. The sequence goes on along the minus strand of CAUYON010122787.1, from coordinate 1,156 downwards.
TGTTCACAAATGGAAGAAACTGAGCTAACTGCACAGCCCACAGCAGGTAGAGTCACAGAACCATCAAAAATTTCTTCACCAAAGTGAGAATTTCCACAGAAACTCTGGAACTTTTTCTTGATGACGAGATTGTTGAACTCACTGTCACATGCTCCGATTTATACGCTGCAGTGGGGTATAAATCTGAGTTTGAGCTCCAAGTTCAAATGCTTTCTGAGAGTTATTTTTCTGGGTGGTTACTTGTCATTCCTAGACGTTCCTAGAAGGCATGTGTGCTGGGAACAGAGAGCAGATGTGCAGAATGTGCTCATTGGTGCTGCCATGAGACATGACCACTGTGAAACTGTAGTTTCTAATTTGCATGTTGCTGACAATGCAAATTTGGACCCAAAGGATAGGTTTTCCAAGTTGTGACCTCTTATAAGCATAATCAGGCAGGTATAAAATTTATTCCAAGTGAAACCCATTTCAGCTTTGATGAATGCAGGGTTCCTTATTGTAGTCGTCATGGGTGCAAACACTTTATATTAGAGGAAAGGCCAAATACTTTGGGTGTGGTACAGCTCGTCTGGGCCACATTAGCTGGTTTCAGCTGTATCAGAGTGGAAAGCCAAGTACCATACACGAGGGATGAGTTGTTCACTTTCCTCCCAGATGTGCAAGCCTACTATTTAACAGCCTAGTGTGGCTTAACAGCAAAGCAGGGATACTTCTGTACAGTTACATCTCTGCAGGGCAGTCTAACATTTTGCTGTCTCTGAATTTATAAATAGTTAACTGTATGATTCCATTAGTTACAATAAAATTTATTTCTCAAAAAGATAAATCTGGGCTGAGGAGAAGTGTCAGCTCTGTAGGCATGCAATCATTCCTACTTGAGAAAGCACAGCTCTTAAGTTTGTCCAGCACCTGGCACTGTGGAGTAAGCTTCATAAAAGGCTCGGCACCTGTGGCTCAATGGGCTAAGGCGCCAGCCATGTACACCTGAGCTGGTGGGTTCGAATCCAGCCTGGACCCGCCAAACAACAATGACAGCTGCAACCAAAAAATGGCCGGGCGTTGTGGCGGGCGCCTGTAGTCCCAGCTACTTGGGAGGCAGAGGCAAGAGACTCGCTTGAGCCCAGGAATTGGAGGTTGCTGTGAGCTGTGATGCCAT
>CAUYON010122786.1:0-11321 GCA_963573935.1 Arctocebus calabarensis | reverse complement strand
TCCAAAAGGAACATATTAGTGTGCATTCCCACTAGCAGTGTATAAAGAAAGAAGGAGACTTTACCTCTTTCATGTTTACATGGATGGAGCTGGAACATATTCTTCTTAGCAAAGTATCTCAAGAATGGAAGAAAAAGTATCGAATGTACTCATCTCTACTATGAAGCTAATTTATAGCTTTCCTATGAAGGCTAAAACCCAATTATAGCACAAGAATATGGGGAAAAGGGCAAGGGAGGGTAGGGAAGGGGGGAGGTTAGGTGGAGGGAGGGCGATTGGTGGGATCACAACTATGATGCATCTTAGAAGAGTACAGGTGAAACTTAGTAATTGAAGAATATAAATGTCTTCATGTAGTGATTAAGAAAATGCCATGAAGGCTATGTTAAACAGTTAGATGAAAATGTTGCAGATTGTATATGAAGTCAGCACATTATGCCCCATGATTGCACTAATGTACACAATTTTGATTTAATAAAAATAAAATAAATAAATAAATAAAAAGTTTCCAATAAACATTTCTGTAAAACAGAGGAACATAGTGGGAAATAAAGACTCAATCTGCCTATCCGCAAGCAGTTCCTCTGTGCTGGCTGCAGGCTCCAGGTGCATGGCCTTCACTACGCCAGCCTTAGCTTTCTATTTTCCCCTCCTCTGGCAAAATATATTACCCAGGTTATCTATTTTCTTTCATTTCAGTTTGTCTTCTTAGCTTATGTAATTTTTAACCATTCCTAAGTAAGTCCAATTTATTTTTCAAACTGTTAGTTCCCCCCAATAGCAAATGTTTGCATATCTTCTTGTTCACAAAGCATTTTCATCCATATTATTTCATAGGATTGACATTAAATCCATCTACTTACCAATATTGATTTTACTTTTTGTTTGTTTGTTTGTTTTACCATTTCCATCTCCTTCTGTTTCTGTTCCCATTCTATAGGCTGAGTCCCCTGTTCAGGTGAAGAACTTACCCTCTTTATTTCTGGTATCACGTCCTATAACCATGAAATTTCCTCCCCTGACCTCTCCTTGGTAGTGTAGCCTCATTAGTCATATCTACGTTTTTTTAACAACTATTTGTCACAACAGGATTCAGACATAAATATGGAAGGCCTTCAAAACAGTCTTCCAAAATATTCTTACAGTAATCGTAAAATGCTCATTTTCCTAAATGTTCTGATCAGATTTCACTGACATTTAAATACCTGTTATTAAGTAGATTTTACCCAGAACAACATGCAACAATTGGAAATAAAAGCAGGCATTTCTGTTAACTTATGAACAGTGATTTTTGCTATTTCCAGGTGTGGTAGCTGTCAACTAGTTGGAAAACAATATGTACTCTCTGTGTACAGCTTGACCGCTTGTCCTAGGAAAATAGAGCTATTTTAGCAAAAACCTTTGAGCTAGCCAGAATCTAAAAGCACTGCTATAGCAATGCTTCAAAATTACCTCTAAAATACCAGAAAATATTTTTTCTTGGTTGCAAAACAAACGAAAAATGCAGCTGTGGTTTTAGGGTCCTTTCTCTCTCTCTCTTTTTCTTTCTCTCTTTCTCTTTCTCTCTCTCTAACTCACATCCAAGCACACACACGTACTCGCACCCTTAGAAGCACTGGTTTCTGCGTGTATTCTATATAGGGAGCTGCAGACTGTACACTACAGTAAAAATCCCCTCTGGACTCCCTTCACCTTAAAGCAGCTTATTTCTCCGTGTGGTATCAGCTCCACCTTGAAAATGCAGGGCTCCCTACACCCACCACAAAGGGCACTGTGGCTTTCACGTGCCTTTCTCCCCAGCTCCCCACTTCCCGGCCTTGTGTTCCATGCTCCCTCATCTTCCTTCTTCTCTCCCCTGCCAATCAGCAGTCTCTCTGTCCTCCACGAAGAAGGAAAAGACAGATCTGCCATCTGAGCGAATGCTATGTCCAGCCATTTTTCAAAAACCAGAATACTATTTCTCTCCAGCCACATTTCTTTCTAAAGGATCCCTCTAAAGGAACAACTGGCCACGTTCCTTTCCAACATGGCTCTCCACAGGGCCTGGGACTTAGAGCCAGAGCTGAGAGGGTGGAGCTGGGGTTTGTCCACTTCATGCTCACAGACACAGTGCTGCGACCTTTGTACAGGACAGGTGGCCTCCCCCGAGTTCAAGGCAAAGGAGTCCAAGGTGAGAGAGAGTCTAGACCCTGTGGGTACTTGGGCAGTAGGTGGCTGAACGAGGATAATAATATGATGTGCAGTCCTTAAAAATATGGCCTAAGGATGCCTTATAAATATTCATTAACATGCTGGGAAATCCACATCTCCCAGAAATGCATAAGAAAATGATTAAGAAATTTTAAAAGTACATATGCCAAATAATTTTCCTTAGAAATGTTACTTCAAAAAAGTCTATAATTTAGCACACAAATTAATGACTTTTGGCTATTAATATTTCTGAATATTTAAAAATATACTTCTAGGCATGATTAATCATTCACATTCATTTTATCCGACCCTACACATTTCTCAACATAGAACTCATAGTAATAAGACTTCTGCTTCCTGCACCCTGTCATCCTGCACACCCTGGAGTAGGCATATTCCTTAAACCCTTCTGAGAAAGTGGGGCCCAGGAGCTATGCACGCAGAGCACCTGTAGATAATAACCAGACTCAGCTCTTTGTGTAAACGTAAGCTATGTATATGAGCTTTCCAAAATAGCTGAGTCCAGTGATCTAAGTATGAAGTCATTTAGACCAAAGAGGTGTCCAATACTCTAAACACATCTTTCAAGTAACATAAAAATCTCAATTTGTCTACTTGCGGTTTGAATTCGGCTGATGGAAACATCACTGTGGGAAATGCCAGAAAATTTGGTCCTAGTAATTTCCCAACTGAGGGTCTGGGGTGGTTAATTTGTTTGTGAAATAGAGAAGATGAAAATAGTATCTGTTATGTGCTCTAATGTCCAGTCAGGAGGTGATTTCAAAGCTAACAGGAAATGCTGTAGGTGAAATCTTAATAAATGATAAAGCATGCGGCTCACGTGAAATAAAGCTGTTAGACTCCCACTTGGTCTTTTTCTTCAAAAATATGTTCTTTGTATCCAACTTAGAAATTCTGCTGCACAGGCATGCTTTAAAAACACACGGGAAAAATGTTTAAATCAAGGGCCCCAATGTTACACCTTCACGAATAAGGACATATTTATGAAAGTGAAGCCCCCCATTGTCTTTTGACGTGGACGTTTGTCTTTGCCCAGCTGATAATGCCTACCCGTTTTCCTAATAATGGTGTCAGGATTTCTACGGACTATTTAGGAGCAGAAAATGGATTCAACTCCAGGAAACCTGGATGCCTTCCTGCAGCAGGTGTTGAAGAGCATGCTGCTGTCAAGGACCCTGCACAGTTCTAGCATCCCCCAGGTGAGGGAGCCCCCCTGCAAACAGACACAATGCCCAGGGCAGTGTGGACCCTCATGCTGGCAGTTGTGCGTCAGGGCAGACACCCCTAAAACCTGAATCTGGGAGCAGATAAGTCTGTCCTGCTCTGACCAGTCTGAATGTCTTTGAACTCGCAAATAAAGGGGAAAAAAAGGAAAAACAAGATTCTAACAGGCACTTTGAAACACCGGCAATTTTTAAAACAAACATATTCTTCTTAGAAATAGTCTATTATCAGTAAAATGGTAGGTTAATATGTTCGAGCCACTAAACTTTAATTGCTTAAGTCTTAAATTCACATAAGAAATGTATGAAAACTCTCCCAAATGCCAAATAGAAAGCTACATTTAAGGCCATAGAAAATATGATTGGCAAAATAATGTCAGGTCATAAAAATCTAAATGGCCCTGAAGGGGGAGTTTGCAGCACAATAGCCTTGCTTTGGCCTCCCAGCTCCTAATGCTAGGCTCTGCATCAACTTGCCAGTGGAGAATGTACCCAGAGAGGTCCTCCCCATACGCCCAGGGCAGCAATATGCCTCCTTCTGTATTCCCTGAACCCAGGACACTCAGGCGCCAGCCACAAACACAACCTAAGAAGGGAAAGATGCAACCACTTTCTACTTAGTGGAGAAGAAAGGCAGGAGCAGGAAATTCCACAGGATTTTTTCGCATCTTACCCACATGATATGTGTATACTTAGCACACAGTTGGCCCACAGTCCCCACATGTTACTTTGCAGCCTGGCTACTCATTTATTAGGCTACTGGTCTCAGGACATAAAGAAGAATACGGTGGAGATGGCGGGGGTTGATGCTAGCAGTTGTTTTGGACTTGCTCCTTCAAGAGCCCGAAGCGGTGCTTGTATGCGTGATCATGCACAAACATGAGTTCCACACAGATAGCTCACAAGCAGCTACCAGGGGTTCTCAACCTTCCTAATGCCGTGACCCTTTCACACAGTTCCTCATGTTGTGATGACCCCCAACCATAAAATTATTTTTGTTTCTACTTCATAACTGTAATTTTGCTACTGTTATGAATCGTAATGTAAATATCTGATATGCAGGAGGTATGTAGGCGACCCCTGTGAAAGGGTCATTCAACCTCCAAAGGGACCAAGCCCCACAGTTTGAGAACTGCTAGAAACTGTGTGGTCCTACCTAAATCAAAGCATCAACACTCATTTGAAAGTAGACAAAGGACATGAACAGAATCTTCTCAAAAGAAGGAAGACAAATGGCCAACAAACATATGGAAACACGCTTAATGGCACTAATCTTCAGGAAAATGCAAATTAAAACCACATGAGATATCACTTTACCCCTATTAGAATGACTTTTTATTAAAAAGTCCAAAAACAAGAATGTGGTATGATTGCCCAGAGGAAGGAACTCTTATACACTGTTGTAAAACTGCAAATTAGTACAGCCTCTGTGGCAAACAGTATGGAGATTCCTCAAAGAAGAAAAAGTAAACCTACTATTTGATCCAGCAGTCCCACTACTGGGTATCTACCCAAAGAAAAAGAAATAATTTTATCAGACACCTGCACTCAAATGTTTATTGCAGCACAACTCACAGTTGCAAAGATGTGGAATCAACTTAAGTGCCTATCAATTCAAGAAAGGACTAACAAAATGTAGTATACATATGCCATGGAGTACTATTCAGCCATAAGAAGATAAATTAATGTTTTTTGCAACCATTAATGTTATTTGCAACCATGTTTTTTTGGATGGAACTGGAGACCATTATCCTAAGTGAAGTATCTCAAGAATGGAAAAACTAACACCGCATGTACTCGCTATTCAAATGAACTCACTTTCATTAAAGTTAATAAATGAACTAACTTTTCTAAACACAAAGATGCACAGAAAAAGGTAAAACTACGGGGAAATCCAGCAGGAAGTAAAGGGAGAATGGAAGGGGTGAAAACTTACCTTATGGGTACAATGAACACCAATTTGATCTTCTTTGTTTCTTGTTACAGATTTTGTCTTAAAATCTATTCGTTCCGAAAGAAATATAGCTCCTCCTCCTCTTTTGGGGTCTCCATTTGAATAGAGTATCTTTTTCCATCCCTTATTATGAATCTATGTGTGTCTTAATAGGTTAAAGTAGTGGGTTTCTTTCAGACAGACATGTAGTTGGCTCTTGTTTTTTATCCGTTCAGCACTCCGTGTCTTTTCTTTGGAGAATTTAGTCCATTCATGTTAAATGCTATTATTGGTAGGTAAAGATTTAATCTTGCCATGTCCTTATTTTATTTCTGGTTGCTTTGCAGTCCTGTTTCTTTTTTACTTCATTCCTTTCTTTTCTTGTTAAGAGTAATTTTTTCCGGTGATATGTGTTAATTTCTTGTTTTTTATTTTTTGTGTATCTGTTCTGGTTTCCTGATTTGAGATTACCACGGGCTGGCAAGAAACACATAACTGGTTATTTCAAACAGATGACAACTGTGTTTACAAAAAAAACATATGCAAGCAAAGAGAAACCTTAACAGAAATTCTGACTATAATTCTATCTTCCCCGGTTGTTGAATCTTTGGCTGTTACCATCTGTATCTTTCACACTATACTTATTGTGCTAATTTTTATGTTTCTCTTTTAGCCTTCTCAAGTTATAAATGGCTTACACGTGGCAATTACAGCAACAGAATATTCTGTGTTTGTCTGCTACAGTAACCAGTGAGTTGTACACCTTCAAATGATTTCTTATTATTCATTAATGTCATTTTCTTTCCTATTGAAAAGCTCTTTTTAGCATTTCCTATAGGACAGATCTAGTGTTGATGGAATCCCTCAGATTTTGTTTGTCTGGACAAGTCTTTATTTCTCCTTCATGTTTGAAAGGTATTTCTGAAGGATATAATATTTTAGGGTTAATTTTTTTTTTCTTCTTTCAGTTCTTTGTATATATCATGCCATTAGTAAATGGCACGTAAGATTTCCACTAAAAAGTCTGTGGCCAGACATATTAGAACTCCTTTATATGTTTTTTGTTTCTCTTGGGACCTTTTCTTTGTAATTTTGGGAGTTTCATAACTAAGTACCTCCAGGTAGTCTTGTTTGGGTTAAATCTGCTTGGTGTTCCATGACTTTCTTGGACCTGAACATTGGTACCCCTGAACGCTGAAATCTTTCTCTAAGTTGGGAAAGTTCTCTGTAATTATTTCTTTGAATAAAATTTCTTCCCCAATCTCTCTCTTTCTACTGCTCTTTAAAATCAGTAATTCTTAGATTTGCCCTGTGGAGGTTATTTTATGGACCAGGGGTGTGTGCTTCATTCCGTTTTATTATTTTTTCTCTTTTGTCTTCATGCTCAGTAACTCTCTTCTGCTTGGTTAATTCTGCTGCTGAAAGACTCAGATGTATTCCTCAGTTTGTCACTTGAATTTTTTAGCTACAGATTTTTTGCCTGTTTTTTTTTTTTTATTATTATTATTTCAGTCTCTTTGTTGAATTTCGGCTTCTGCATTTTCTCTCTGCTTTGTCTTCAGGTTCATTGAGCTTCTTCAGGACTGCTATTTGGAAGTCTTTGTCTGAAAGGCCACGTGACTCCATCCCTCTTGAATTGGCCACTGGTACCTCATTTTGGTCATTTGTTTACTTTGCTGTGCAGAAGCTTTTCAGTTTAATGTCCCACTTGCCTACTTTCGCTTTTGACACCAAAATCATAGGTCCTATGAAATCCTCATCAAGATTAATGTCAAGATTTCCCCATTTTTTCCAAGGAGTTTTACAGTTTCATGTCTTACATTTAACTCTTTCATCCATTTTGAGTTGAATTATGTGTGTAGTGTAAGTTAAGGTTCCAATTTTATTTTTATAATATGGCTATGCAGTTTTTCCTACACCATTTGTTTAAAAGACTAAACTACCCCTATAGAGTATTCTTGTCACTCTTGTTGAAAACCAATTAACCCTATATAGGTGGGCTTATGATAAGTGATTAATTTCAAAATTCTACAAGTTAATAACAAAAAACAAAGACTTGAAAAGACATTTCTCCAAAGAAGACATACAAATGGCCAACAGATATATGAAAATATTGTCAACATACTTAATTATCCAGGAAATATAAATCAAATCTACAATGAGACAATATCTCATACCTGTTAGCATTATTACCAAAAAAGAAAGAAAAAGACAAATTCTAGTGAGATCATAGAGAAATTGAAAGCCTTGTACATGGCTGATAGGAATGTAAAATGGTGCAGCAGCCAGTAAAAACAAGGTGGAAGTTCCTCAAAAGAATTTAAAAACAGGACTGCCATAGGATCAGCCATCTCACTTCAGGTATGTTCAAAAGAACTGAGTCAGGCTCTCAGTCTGCTCACAACAGCTGAGGTGCAGACACAACCCAGCTGTCTACCCCGGAGAGACAGATGACGAAAATGTGGTGTGGACATATGATGGAAATTACTCAGCCTTAAAAGAGGAAAGGAGATCCTGCTCTTGATGACAACATGATAAACCGAGGGGACTTTCTTTGAATGTGACTATGACATTTTGCACTATAACCAGCAATTTTTGAGTTCCACTTGTTCTAAATCCTTGCCCATACATGCTGTTGCCAGTATTTTTAATTTTAGTTAATGTAGCTAATTTTAGTTGTATAGTTCATTGTGGTTTAGATTTACTTGAATACTAATAATAACATTGTTATTTGATATCTGTATCTCTTCCTGAGTGAAGTTTCTGTTCAAATCTTTTGTCTATTTTTAAAGGAATTTTTATCTTTCTTAAGACAATTAATGTTACAGACCTGTGTTTAATATATACTCCAGATGGAATTTCTTGAATAAATGTTTTGCAAATATTTTCTCTATCTGTGGCTTGCATTTTCATGTTTGTAACAGTGTCTTTTAATAAGAAAAAGGTTTTAATTTCAATTGAGTTCTATTTATTATTTTTTCTTAATGATTTATGTTCTTTGTATCCATTTAAGAAATAATTATTAAATGAAGATCACAGCTTATGTTTTATTCTAAGAGTTATAACACTTGATTTCAAGTTTGTGATTCATTTTGAGTTCAATTTTGGATATAACAAGAAATAAACAAGGTTTAACTTTTGGCATGTGGATATACAACTGTTGTAGCACCATTTGTTGAAAAAATAACCTTTCCCCCATTGAATTAGCTTCACTGCTTTGTGCCATGTGTGACTATATATGTATAGATCTATTTCTGAACCTTTAAGACAGTGGTTCTCAACTTTCCTTATGCCTCCTAATGCCACGACCTTAATGCAACGACCACGTTCCTCACATTGTGGTGACCCCTCAACCATCAAATTATTTTCGTTGCTACTTTAGAACTGTAATTTTGCTACTGTAATTTTGTTATGAATCATAATGTAAATATCTGATATGCAGGATGTATTTTCATTGTTACAAAGGGGTCACAACCCACAGGATGAGAACCGCTGCTCTAAGAGGAACTTCTGTTGTCTACCCTCATTTCCTTGGTAGTAATGGTATACATTTTTCTTTTGCTCATTTTTAAACCCCACAATACATTTTTATTATTTAAACACTCAATTTTCTTTTGTAGTCAAATGCTCTACCTCTGAGATATACCCCCTCAATTTTCTTTTGAAGAGTTTAAAAAATGGCAGTATCTTTCATCTTGCCCCTGTACTTTCTATTTCCACCATTCTTCATTTCTTTGTGTAGATCCCATTTTTTTTCCTTCTTCTTAAAGAACTTTCTCTAACTTTTCCTTTAGTGCAGGCCTACTAGCAATGAATTCTCTCTTGGGGCTAAAAAACCTTTACCTTATTTATAAGATATTTGTCCTAAAATTAGAATTATACATTGACAGCTTTTTTCCTTCCAATGCTTCAAAAATACTATGCCACATTCTTCTGCATTACATACTTTCTAAAAAAGAAATGTACTGTAATCTTTGTTTCTCTGCAAAAATGTGTTTGTGTTTTTCTCTAGACACTTTATCATATTCTATTTATTGGTTTTTCAGATTCGATTACAATACCTCTTAGTGTGATTTTTGCTTCATTTTGCTTCTTCTTGATCTTTTTCAATCTTCTTGGATCTGTAGGTTCATCATTTATATTAAATTTTAAATCTTTGGCCTTTTATTTTTTCAAACATCTCCCACTTTTCTCCTTCTCTCTGATTCCAATTATGTGCAACTACTTCAAACAAGCCACTGATGGTCTGTGTGTTTATTGTTTCAGTCAATTTCTCTTCGTTTCATTTTGAATAATTTCTATTGGCATGTTGTTACTTTTACACTACTCTTTGGATTCCACTTGGTCCTTTTTTTAAAACAATTTTTCCTATCACGTTCAAATTTTCCTTTATGTTTTGGATCATTTTGAGAATGTTTATAATAGCTCTTTAACATCTTTATCTGGCAAATTCATCATTTTTGTCATTTCTATTTATTGCATTTTCCTGATGTGGGATCATATTTTCCTACTTAATTACCTGTTTCACATTGTTTAATAAATTCTAGCAATTATGACTTTAATGTTGCCTAGGTGCTGTATTTTTTATATTGTTATAAAGTGAGTGGTGGACTTTGTTCTGGCATTCAGTTATGTTACTTTAGATCAATCTGATTCTTTAATGCTTGCTTTTAAGCCTTGTTTGGATGGGTCAACCTTTAGTCTATATAGGCTAATTTTGACATTAACTTCTACACTAAGTTCTTCACCACACATAGCATGATTTAAGAACCACAAGCCTGGCTCGGCACCTGTGGCTCAATGGGCTAAGGCGCCAGCCACATACACCTGAGCTGACGGGTTTGAATCCTGCCTGGGCCTGCCAAACAAAATGATGCTGCAACCAAAAAATGGCTGGGCGTTGTGGCAGGCGGCTGTGGTCCTAGCTACTTGGGAGGGGGAGGCAGGAGACTTGCTTGAGCCCAGGAATTGGAGGTTGCTGTGACCTGTGATGCCACGGCACTCTATCCAGGGTGACAGCTTGAGTCTCTGTCTCAAAAAAGAACCACAAGCCAATGCATAGCAACGGCTGAAGATTCTGCTTTCCCATGAGCTTCGATTTTCCATATCAGAATTTTTTTTAATTTTATTATCTTTATCATTAAATCATAGCTGTGTACGATAGTGCAATCAAGGGGTACAATGTGCTGGTTTCATATATAATCTTAATTATTTTCATCAAACTGATTAACACAGCCTTCCTGGCAATTTCTCCGTTATTATATGAAGACATTTGCATTCGGCATTTAGCAAGGTTCGCCTGCACCCTTCTAAGATACACCATAGGTGTAGCCCCACCAATTAAGCTTCTGTTTTCCAAACATAACTCACACCAATAGTACCTCATGGGCACCAATAGTAGAGAGTGGGCAAAGATTTTTTTAGTCATTATATTCTGGCCTTATATGAAATGTTTTATTTTCACCCCATTCCCCAACTGGAGGAAAGACCATCCTTGCAGGAACGTTGAATTCTTAGTACTTACAGCAACATCTCCTTCTGATATCTCCACTGGGATGTTCTTCTCCCTTATTCAACATTCTCATGCCCACTCAACCACCAACCGTAAATCCCTTCTCATTTTAAGCCCCTGTGGTTTAGTTTTCTTTCTTGCAATCTCAGGCCTGCATGTACATTTTAGATTAATTATAATTTATTCACCATTTGCCTGTTGGGGGCATGTGAACATTAGTGAGAGGTTGGGGGGAAGGTGTTCCATGTCACTGCCGACTCCCACAGTCTGGAATTCTTCTGGCAGTGTCTGAGGGAGAGGGTAACAGTGTTCACGGAGACTCATGGCCACCCCAGGTACTCAACAGTCCACTGACCCAAAAAATTGGGTCTCTATTTGAACCTTCACATGCGTATATTGAAAAAACTACTAAATGCAGAACACAAATGATTTCACACAGTAA
>CAUYON010122785.1:0-10034 GCA_963573935.1 Arctocebus calabarensis | reverse complement strand
AGAGCCTCAAGCTGTCACCCTGGGTAGAGTGCCGTGGCATCACAGCTCACAGCAACCTCCAATTCCTGGGCTCAAGCGAGTCTCTTGCCTCTGCCTCCCAAGTAGCTGGGACTACAGGCGCCCGCCACAACGCCCAGCCATTTTTTGGGTGCAGCCGTCATTGTTGTTTGGCGGGCCCTGGGGCTGGATTCGAACCCACCAGCTCAGGTGTACGTGGCTGGCGCCTTAGCCCGTTGAGCCACAGGCGCCAAGCCTAGAAGTGTTAATAACTAGAAAAAGATTGGTTCTACCTGGGGACCCAGCAGTGGTTCCGTTAAAGATGAAGTTAAGACAGCCATTTGGCCAATATGGGTTCTTCATGATGCTAAATCACAAGTAAAAGGGGGTTCCTATGTTGCTGGAGTGATTGATCCTGATTTTCAAGAGAGAAGACAGTTTCCATCACAACTGAAATGGACGGGTTGGAGTGGGACTAAGACCAAGGAGAGCCTCCCAGGCACCCTCATTTTTTTTTTTTCCAAGACAGACTCTCCCTATGTTATCTTTAGCACAGTGCCATGGCATCATAGCTCACAGCAACTTCAAATTCCTGAGCTCAAGTGATCCTCTTATCTCAGCCTCCCGAGTAGCTGGGACTACAGGTGTCCGCTACTATACCTAGCTATTTTTAGAGATGAGGTCTCATTCTTGCTCAGGCTGGTCTCGAACTCCTGAGCTCAAGCAATCTACCCTTCTCAACTTCCTGGAGGGCTAGGATTATGGCATGAGCCCCTGCGTCCAGTCCCCAGGCACCCTCTTTGTGCTGCTCTCTATTCAGTGGTAAAATTTCATTGATTAGGAGGGCTGTCTGGAAAGTATCTAGTCATGTAATATGAAAAATAGAGACATATATGACTAATTTTTTTCCAGACAGACCTTGCATATGTGTACCAGCTCAATACAGGTAGGATCACCTGGGGTTCAGATCTCTTAGAATGAAGGTTTGAATATTACATCAGGTTAAGTAGTATAACTAGCTGAGGTGGCGGCTGAGGGTCAAAAAGCAACATGAGATGGGAGTAGAAGAAAGTTATAAATACCAACTTGGGGCCTGAGACCAGATGCAGAAATAAGATCTGTAGTAGCTACCCACATTTTCCTCCTTGCTTTATTATTGTAGTGATGAAATTTTTTTGTTTACCCTTTCTTGTTTCTGTAGTATTTTATAGTGCTATGTTGGAGGCAATGAACTTTATAAGTTATACATCAGGTTACTGGATATGAAGGTGGTATAGTTACCAAACTAGAAGAGGAATGAACATCTTGGAGGGCGGCCTTCCTTATTTCTCAGACAGCCACCCACACCTCTAGCCTTTCTAGTGAATTTTTGCTTGTATTCTCAACCCTTCCTGTTTAAAATTGCTAGAAGGATTTTCTGTGATCTTTACTTAAGCCCTGGCGAAAAAGTGAAACAAACAAAACAACCATGCAAAGAATGAAAAGGCATTAGACTTTGTTATTTTGTTACATGTATTGAATCAAAATGATTAGGGAATAATGGTTTAGATTATTTGTTTTGGTTACTTAAAAGAACTTTTTGCTTTTTAGTCAGGCTATAAAAATTGCCGTAGGCCATTCTGTAGCTCACTTAGTCTCAACGGTTGTTTTGATCAAAGAAGAAGAATCGCTATTTTCTGCCAACACTTAAACCCTTAATGTTGGAGAGATAACCTTTCCCAAATTGCAGCTGGCTCCCTAGAGACAGGAAGCAGGCCTATTTCATTCACTCTTAACAGCACTTAACACGGTTGACTCCAGGTAGCAATGTAAATGGGTTCTTCAGTATGTCCTTTTACTTTCACAGGAGTGATGAGCATGACAATTTGGGGGTCTACGCAGATCCGTTCTCATTGTAGAAATAAATCATCAGAAGCTGGACTCTCCTCCAACATTCAAATGGCTAGAAACTTAAGTTAGAGGAAGAGACCTGTAGGCAAGGAGAAAGATAAACTATCTAGAAAGTGAGGACTGTAAACCAGTCTAGGAGTGGAGAGGGCTTGTGCAAATGAGATTAAATTTGACAATGGGATCCCGAAGTCCTACTGGGCTATACAACAGCCTTTTGTTATTCTGTTCCATTGCAAAAAATCCCCAGCATCACCTCAGGGAAGTTCGGTTTTAATTCGGGGTTTTTTTTTCTTTTTCTTTTCTTTTCATTTTATTCATTTATTTATTATTTTGCTATTTTTGAGACAGAGTCTCACTCTGTCGCTCTGGGTAGAACACAGCAACCTCAAATTCTTGGGCTCAAGCAAGCCTCTTACCTGGCTAGTTTTTTTTTTTTTCTTTTCTTTCCTTTTTTTGAGACAGAAAAGATTCTGTCTCAAAAAAGAGACCTAAGATACCTAAATAAGATTGCCGGCTCGGTGCCTGTGGCTCAACGGGCTAAGGCACCAGCCACGTACACCTGAGCTGGCAGGTTCGAATCCAGCCCGGGCCTGCCAAACAACGATGACAGCTGCAACCAAAAAATGGCCGGGCGTTGTGGCGAGTGCCTGTAGTCCCAGCTACTTGGGAGGCGGAGGCAGGAGACTTGCTTGAGCCCAGGAATTGGAGGTTGCTGTGAGCACTCTACCCAGGGTGACAGCTTGAGGCTCTGTCTCAAAAAAAAAGAAAGAAAAAGAAAAAAAAAGATTGCCCTACGTAGAGTGCTGTGGCATCACAGCTCACAGCAACTTCAAACTCTTGGGCTTAAGCAATTCTCTTGACTCAGCCTCCCAAGTAGCTGGGACTGCACCTGCCACAACACCTGGCTATTTCTTTTTTTTTTTTTTTTTAGAGACAGGGTCTTGCTCTGGCTCAGGCTGGTCACAAACCTGTGAGCTCAGGCAATCCACCCGCCTCAGCCTCCCAAGTGCTGGGATTACAGGCGTGAGCCACCATACTGGGCTAGTTTTTCTTTTTCTTTTCTTTTCTTTTTTTTCTTTTTTGAGATAGTCTCAAACTGTTGCCCTGAGTAGAGTGCTGTGGCATCGTAGCTTACAGCAACCTCCAATTCTTGGGCTCAAGCGATCCTCTTGTCTCAGTTTTTCTATTTTTAGTAGAGACTGGGGTCTCACTTTTGCTCAAGTTGGTCTCAAATTCATGAGCTCAAGCAACCCACCCTCCTTGGCCTCCCAGAGTGCTAGGATTACAGTGAGCCACAATGCCCAGCCATCAGCTAGTTTCCTCTTCCTAGGGCTGGTCTTGAATTCCGGAATTCAAGTGATCCTGCGTCGTTCTGTGAGCCACTGCGCCCAGCCCAGTTTTTTATCTTAAAACACATTAATCATAGAGAATTTAGAAAGCAGAGAAAGTATAAAGAAACACACACACAAAAATAAGCCTCCATCTTATCACCCAACGAGAACCACTATAAATATTGAAACATATTATATTCCTTTTTAAATTAACATACCTGAGAAGTTAGGGAAAGTGAGAGATTGGAACAGCAGCATAGTCCAGTCTTAGAAGTCGATAGTGTTCTTGACATAAGGTCTCCGAGGCAAGAGCTCCCCTGCTTCACAAGACACTTCTACGAGCTACCAAAACCCTCTGACTTGGCCACTAAAACTTTTGTCTTGACCCTGGGGGCAAGGAGTTCCTCTTCCTTTTGTGACAGATTGATCTTAGGAAAAACCAGTTAGGAAAGCTGGGCATGTCCATCCCTCCAGTTTACATTGCATTCCATCTCACATATTTCCAGCTATCGCCTGAGAGCCAGGACCTGGGTAGAAGAAGCTAGGAAGAGGACCAGGGAAGAAGTAGCAGCTACAGGGAGTTACGGAGAAGGGTGTGTCTATATAAAGGGGAGTATGTTAGCATGACTGGGAGTGTATAAGGAGTATAGATTTGAGTGTATATTGGGCAGGTGCATTTCAAAGATAATTCCTCCAGGCTCTTGCTAACAAAAGTCAAGGGGAAAGGAAGAATGGGGGAGGAGACACCCAGAAGGAGGCTGCCTGCTGAATTAAGAAAAACATTCATCATTTCCTGCTCCTGCTGTTGGTATATCTCTAGAAGCTGGATTCTGATAGCATGCTTAAAAAAAAAAAAAAAAAAGGCAACAACTTGCATTTGTTCACTTCCTAAAATCTTAAAATGGACCACACAGCTCCAGACAAAGCATGCATGAAAATAAAAGACAATTTTTCTATCTGCTCTTGAATTGGGCATTTGAGTCTTATTCAATGGTATATCCCTGAGAAGCACGGGAACAAATTCTCAGTGGTAACTCCAGTGCAGAGCAAGTGATGGCATCCCAGATTATTTGGATTAGAATTGAAATAATGGGCTCGGCGCCTGTGTTGAAAGTGAAAATTGTCATGTGAGAATTAGGTACAAATGTTTATAATTAGTTAAATGATAGGCACTCTCATAAGCAAAAGAAATCATGATGCATGATGGCTGAAAATCACTAGCCATGTTGTATTACCTGCAATGAGAGGCTATCAGGGACTAGAAGGGGCTGTGAATTAAAACAAGACATCTCAGTGAATTCAGCAACCTTACAAAGAAAAGGAGAGTAGAAATTAAATATGAAGGGCATGGAAAAGCCTTTTTTAGTAGGACAAAAGAGGCCAGGTGACCAGCCTGAGCAAGAGGGAGACCTAATCTCTACTAAAAATAGAAAAATTAACTGGGTGTGGTAGCACATGCCTGTAGCCCACCCCCCTACTTGGGAGGCTGAGGCAGGAAGATCGCTTGAGCCCAGGAGTTTGAGGTTGCTGGGAGTTAGGATGCCACAACACTCTGGCCTAGGAAACAGAATTGAAAGTTGTCTCAAAAAAATGAACAAAAATATAGGGCAAAAGATATTATGTATCTTTAGCAGCTGACACAGTAGACTGATGGTAAGCCTTATACTGTAGTTAAATTTTTGTATAAAATTAATTTTAATATATATTATAAGAAGCCATAGTTTTGGCTTGAGAAGCTAAGCTGCAATCACCGTAGGATTCCTGGTGACATTTCTGGGCATGTCTGAGTATAGCAAAATTTTATTTGTACCAAGGGGCACCATGATAGCTATCAGACCAGGGAAAAGATAGGTGAGGCTCACCAGTTGGGTTCAAGGATTCTGGTTTAAGGTTAGTGTCAGCAGGAGGGATGAGTAAGCCACAAACAGTAGCTGGGATACTGATTGTCCTCTAGCCCAACTGAGCTTAGGAAGCAGGACCTGCAGAGGAATGGATGAAAACAAAGCACAATGCAGAGCACTACTTTGCAGTTTACAAATGAAGTGGGAACTGTCCAGGTAGACGGTCAGGTTGCCATGTTGTGCCTATGTGAGAACTTACAGGAGACACAGCAGAACAACCAATAGCCAGATCAGAGAGGGCACAGGACAGGCCACCAGGCTGCAGGAGCATCAGGGAGGCCCTGGTACCTTTGGTGAACACCATTCCTCTGCCCAGGCTTCTCTGCAGGTTTAGAAGCATTTGCAGCAGCATATTGACCTTGGTGGTGGTAGGGGAGACGTCACTGTAATAAACCAAAATAGAAGTGAAGAAATGCATGTGGACACAAAGAGGACAAGTTCATGGCCATCTAGGACAACTCCCATTAGTGCACTTTTAGCAGTAATTGGAACGAATTTGTTGTGAGTTGAATTGTGTGCCCTAGAAAGATATACTGAAGGCCTGACCCCAGTACCTCAGAATGTGAACTTCTTTGGAAATCGAGTCATTGCAGATATAATCAAGTTAAGATGAGCCCAATAGGGCAGGCTCTAGTTCAATATTAACTGGTGTTCTTATGAGGTAAGGACAATGCTATGTGAAGACAGAGACACATGGGGAAAATGCCATGTGATCACAGAAGCAGAAATTGGAGTGAGACAAGTGCAAGAAATGTACAGAGTGCTATGCATGATAGGGAGAACCTAAACTAGACTGGGCCCAGATGGTCAGTTTGAAGGATGAAGAAAGGAATGAGAAGGACATCTCGTGCAGGAGAATATCACATGTGAAAGATCTGATGAAGAAGGGAGCTTGGTGACTCAAAGAAACAGAAAAAAGACCTGCAAGCTGGAGCCCAGTGCATTAGCAGGAAAATGAGAGGAAATGAAAGGGAAGAACTAGGCCCAGATCTTGTATGGCCATGGTAAGCGTGTCCCCATAAAGCCAATGTGTTGGATTAGGTAAAAGCATGAGCAGTTACTGATCACCCTGAAGAACTTCTGTGTATATGGAACACATCACACTCTATCTGGCATGGAGCGGGAGCTTGATAAATATATATTTGATGTTGTGCTCTGGTAAGGGCAAGGAGTGCAGTTTGACGACTGTCAAGAGTGTGAAGAGAAGTTTTGGCAATGCTTCCAGTCTACAAAGTGAGTAAAAGAGGAGAGAATTGCATGGTAGGAGGAAGCAGTACATAATCTTGCAAAGGCAAATATTAGCATTTCAAAATCTCTCCTTTCCAGCTCATGAGGATTTTGAATCTTTCTTTTAACCACTCCATCCAACCACATTACCGCAGACTTCAGTGAAGTGTGACTAGCCTTCCCATGGGAACCTGGCATAATCAGAACCATGCTCTAAGGACCCGTGTGAAAACAAAGGCCTACTGCAGTGTACACTGTGCAACACAAACAGCTACATCTTCCTAACTCAAAAAAGGTCTATCAAAAAATCACAGAATTCCTAGCCCTATCTCCTTTGGAAAAAGTAAATAATTTATTATTATCAATTTTTTTTTTTTTGACAGTTTTTGGCCGGGGCTGGGCTTGAACCCACCACCTCCGGCATATGGGGCCAGCGCCCTACTCACTGAGCCACAGGCGCTGCCCCAATTTATTATTATCAAAAGGCTTCCTGGAATACTCACTTAATCCTTTTAAAACAATACATCTGGGCACCTTAACTTCATTACAATTCTAGACTTGAATACTACCAGGTGTGTATTTTTTCCTTTCCCAAACCGAGTGGTGCCAGGGAGTCTAGATACAGCAGTCTGCAAGCCAGGTTCAAATCATTGTCTTTTTGAGGCTGTATTTTGGCAGCCACAGCAATAGGAGGCTCTGCCTTCAAGGAGCCACAAACTTGTCACCCTTGAGTGGCCTTCTATGTATAGAGGAAGACTTCCAGGGAAAACAGCTGATCTACCATCTGTACAAACATGCACCTACCTGGCTGCCCATGAGAGTCCTTAAGAAAGGGATTTGGTAAAACAGAGGAATGTCAACTTGTATAGTCAAGCCACGGCACTCTGAGCATGACAGAACCACAAAGATTGCCCATGTGTCAGAAACCACCACCATTACAAAGCTGCTTTATTCCAAACCATTTTGTTATATCAAATCTCCACCAACTACAGGGTGTGATTATCCAGGATTCTAGTCATAAGATCAGCATCTTTGGTCCTATTTTCACACCAAAAGAGACATCTATCCTTTGACTACATTCTGATCTACGAATGGCTCTTAATTATGTGTGCCACCAACAACCAGGTAATGAAAGGGTATTTCGTGGCCTTTAGCAGAAACCTCAGACTCAGCAAGCAAGGAACTGAAAGCTCTGACCTCAAGGCAATCTCCACACCTGCCTCCTGCCTGATGCATATTTCAGAGGTTTCCAGGTTTTAAAGCATGGATTACCTTAGCAAATGAAAAATTGAACAAGCAAAAGCATTTAGCAGCATGTTATTACAGTTGCAATGGTTTTGAAAAGGCTGCTCAGTTTAACCAGAGGCAGAATTTCAACTAAACATAGAAATAATTACCCACTCCTGTTTTCATTGTTTTCTGCTTATTCTGCTAAGATTTAAAATAGAGTATGCATTGATCCCCACCTAAGGTTTCTTGCCATATGACATGCATATATTAATCTATTGAAAAATTAGGCATATTGATAAGATACAGGATAGATTCGGGGGCATTCAAAATCCAGCCACCCACAAAATAGGTTGTTTTATGTGAATAGGATCTTGCATGGTAATGCAATTTTATTTAGGCAGAGTTTTATTCTTTCAAATATTTCAAACGTTTTATTTATGAGAAAAATGATTAAAACAGAAAGTAAAAATTAAAAAACAAACTGTTGTCTTCTCCTGTAGGTAGCATTTAGTCATTACCTGCCAGATATATGACATTTTGCTAAATTCCATTCAACAAAATACATTCATTATAAACCAGGTACTTTCTGTGATGAAAAGATTACAAACATATAGTCTCTGTCCTCAGACAGTTCAAACCTGGGAGAAGAAACAGACAATTACAACATACTGTGGTAAATGTTATAGGAGTATAATACCTGTTAGCTGTACTAGATGTATACATGTGTAAATGAAGAAATAAATAGAGGAATGAACTAATATGGGTATTTACAGAGTACAATGAAATCAATGTGGAATTTGTATTAAAAATAGCACAGTACACAGGAAAAAGATAAGCCTGTGCCCCCCAAATATGGCTCATTTTTGTCTAAAGAAGTTTGCTCCAATTTTGTTTTATTTATTTTATTTATTTATTTGTTTATTTATTTATTATGAGACAGAGTCTCCCTATGTCACCCTCAGTAGAGTACTGTGGCGTCACACCTCACAGCAACCTCAAACTCTTGGGCTTAAGTGATTCTCTTGCCTCAGCTTCCCAAGTAGCTGGGACTACAGGTGCTTGTAGAAGGCAAGCAATAGATATACAGCATTCAGCAAAAATGCAGCATGGAATTTTTTTTTTTTTTTTTGAGACAGAGTCTCTTTATGTTGCCCTTGGTAGAGTGCCATGGCGTCACAGCTCATAGCAACCTCCAACTCTTGGGCTTAAGCGATTCTCTGACCTCAGCCTCCCAAGTAGCTGCGATGCCCACCACAACGCTTGTCTGTTTTTTTGTTGTAGTTGTCATGGTTGTTTGAAAGGCCTGGGCTGGGTTCAAACCCACCAGTCCCAGTGTATGTGGCCAATGACCTAACCACTGAGCCACAGGCACCGAGCTAGCATGGAATATTTTTAAATGGAGAAAGGTTCAAGAGATTCTAAAGATGTAAATATTTTAGATACAGGATTACAAGAGAAATGAGAAGTCCTAAATTCAATTTACTTGAGCTGTGCTGATAATACCAGACAAGCATGAAACACACGTAGTAGTAAAGTGCTCAACTGCTTAATGCAGGAAAAATGAGAGCGATGAGGATCAGGTCGTCACATATGGCATTAGTGCTCAGACTCTTCTTTTGGATTTATGAGTGTCTATATTCAATTATCATGACATTCCCATGTTAATTTCTCCATTGTTACTGCAATTAACCACAGTATAAGTCATTCTCAGTGAAGACAAGGGAAAGTGATAAAAGGCAAAATTGGGCCAGTTGGCCTCCTTTGGGCCTTGGAAGTGCAATATAATATCCATTTCCACAAAAAAGGGAACAAAATCCTCATTTGTCACTCCCTCAGAAGGAAGATAAAAGAAAAAAACTACACATCAAAGAAAACTTTTTAAGGACTTCTATGGGCTCAACCTCAGTGCCAGGGAAAAGAAAAAAAAAAGAAGGAAGAAAGTAAGCCTGTGCCCCCAAAATATGGCTCATTTTTGTCTAAAGAAGTTTGCTCCAATTTTATTTTATTTATTTATTTATTTATTTATTTATTTTGAGACAAAATCTTCCTACGTCACACTCAGTAGAGTGCAGTGGCATCACAGCTCACAGCAACCTCATACTCTTGGGCTTAAGTAATTCTCTTGCCTCAGCCTCCCAAGTAACTGGGATTATAGATGTCTGCCACAAAGCCCAGCTATTTTTTGGTTGCAGTTGTCATTGTTGTTTAGCAGGCCCGGGCAGGGATCAAACCCGCCAGCCTTGGTGTATGTGGCTGGCACCCTACTCACTGAGCTACAGGCGCCGAACTCCAATTTTATTTTATTTTATTATTATTATTTTTTTTTTGTAGAGACAGAGTCTCACTTTATCGCCCTGGGTAGAGTGCCGTGGCGTCACACTGCTCACAGCAACCTCCAGCTCTTGGGCTTAAGCGATTCTCTTGCCTCAGCTTCCCTAGTAGCTGGGACTACAGGCGC